>JACZZP010000022.1:0-172047 GCA_015183035.1 Meloidogyne chitwoodi | reverse complement strand
AAAAAAATCCAGAACAAAAAATCGAGAAAAAAAATAGAGAAAAAAAATCGAGAAAAAAATCGAGAAAAAAATCGAGAAAAAAAACCGAGAAAAAAATTGAGAAAATAGAGAAAAAAAAACCGAGAAAAAAATCGAGAAAAAAAATCGAGAAAAAAAAATAAAAAAAAATTGAGAAAAAAAATAAAAAAAAATTGAGAAAAAAATCGAGAAAAAAAAATCGAGAAAAAAATCGAACCAAAAAAAACGAGAAAAAAAATCGAAAAAAAAAATCGAGAAAAAAATAAAAAAAAAAATCGAGAAAAAAAAATCGAGAAAAAAAAATCGAGAAAAAAAATCGAGAAAAAGTTTGTGTGTTTTGTATTTTCCCACCACCTCCCCTCATACTCTCCCCCACCTCCTTCAACATCCTGTTGCTCTCTCACCTATACATGCTCTAAGGCGTGCTATTCTTTGCCTATTTGCTTGAATACCTGTCGAGATACTATAAGGCGTGCTATTCTTTGCCTATTGGCTTGAATACCTTTTGAAGCCCGATTGTTTTGGAAGCTGTGTCAAATTTACTACACATTTTTCAATTCAAAATAATTTTCAAATATAGTCAAAAAAAAAATCCAGAACAAAAAATCGAGAAAAAAAATAGAGAAAAAAAATCGAGAAAAAAATCGAGAAAAAAATCGAGAAAAAAAACCGAGAAAAAAATTGAGAAAATAGAGAAAAAAAAACCGAGAAAAAAATCGAGAAAAAAAATCGAGAAAAAAAAATAAAAAAAAATTGAGAAAAAAAATAAAAAAAAATTGAGAAAAAAAATCGAGAAAAAAAAATCGAGAAAAAAATCGAACCAAAAAAAACGAGAAAAAAAATCGAAAAAAAAAATCGAGAAAAAAATAAAAAAAAAAATCGAGAAAAAAAAATCGAGAAAAAAAAATCGAGAAAAAAAATCGAGAAAAAGTTTGTGTGTTTTGTATTTTCCCACCACCTCCCCTCATACTCTCCCCCACCTCCTTCAACATCCTGTTGCTCTCTCACCTATACATGCTCTAAGGCGTGCTATTCTTTGCCTATTTGCTTGAATACCTGTCGAGATACTATAAGGCGTGCTATTCTTTGCCTATTGGCTTGAATACCTTTTGAAGCCCGATTGTTTTGGAAGCTGTGTCAAATTTACTACACATTTTTCAATTCAAAATAATTTTCAAATATAGTCAAAAAAAAAATCCAGAACAAAAAATCGAGAAAAAAAATAGAGAAAAAAAATCGAGAAAAAAATCGAGAAAAAAATCGAGAAAAAAAACCGAGAAAAAAATTGAGAAAATAGAGAAAAAAAAACCGAGAAAAAAATCGAGAAAAAAAATCGAGAAAAAAAAATAAAAAAAAATTGAGAAAAAAAATAAAAAAAAATTGAGAAAAAAAATCGAGAAAAAAAAATCGAGAAAAAAATCGAACCAAAAAAAACGAGAAAAAAAATCGAAAAAAAAAATCGAGAAAAAAATAAAAAAAAAAATCGAGAAAAAAAAATCGAGAAAAAAAAATCGAGAAAAAAAATCGAGAAAAAGTTTGTGTGTTTTGTATTTTCCCACCACCTCCCCTCATACTCTCCCCCACCTCCTTCAACATCCTGTTGCTCTCTCACCTATACATGCTCTAAGGCGTGCTATTCTTTGCCTATTTGCTTGAATACCTGTCGAGATACTATAAGGCGTGCTATTCTTTGCCTATTGGCTTGAATACCTTTTGAAGCCCGATTGTTTTGGAAGCTGTGTCAAATTTACTACACATTTTTCAATTCAAAATAATTTTCAAATATAGTCAAAAAAAAAATCCAGAACAAAAAATCGAGAAAAAAAATAGAGAAAAAAAATCGAGAAAAAAATCGAGAAAAAAATCGAGAAAAAAAACCGAGAAAAAAATTGAGAAAATAGAGAAAAAAAAACCGAGAAAAAAATCGAGAAAAAAAATCGAGAAAAAAAAATAAAAAAAAATTGAGAAAAAAAATAAAAAAAAATTGAGAAAAAAAATCGAGAAAAAAAAATCGAGAAAAAAATCGAACCAAAAAAAACGAGAAAAAAAATCGAAAAAAAAAATCGAGAAAAAAATAAAAAAAAAAATCGAGAAAAAAAAATCGAGAAAAAAAAATCGAGAAAAAAAATCGAGAAAAAGTTTGTGTGTTTTGTATTTTCCCACCACCTCCCCTCATACTCTCCCCCACCTCCTTCAACATCCTGTTGCTCTCTCACCTATACATGCTCTAAGGCGTGCTATTCTTTGCCTATTTGCTTGAATACCTGTCGAGATACTATAAGGCGTGCTATTCTTTGCCTATTGGCTTGAATACCTTTTGAAGCCCGATTGTTTTGGAAGCTGTGTCAAATTTACTACACATTTTTCAATTCAAAATAATTTTCAAATATAGTCAAAAAAAAAATCCAGAACAAAAAATCGAGAAAAAAAATAGAGAAAAAAAATCGAGAAAAAAATCGAGAAAAAAATCGAGAAAAAAAACCGAGAAAAAAATTGAGAAAATAGAGAAAAAAAAACCGAGAAAAAAATCGAGAAAAAAAATCGAGAAAAAAAAATAAAAAAAAATTGAGAAAAAAAATAAAAAAAAATTGAGAAAAAAAATCGAGAAAAAAAAATCGAGAAAAAAATCGAACCAAAAAAAACGAGAAAAAAAATCGAAAAAAAAAATCGAGAAAAAAATAAAAAAAAAAATCGAGAAAAAAAAATCGAGAAAAAAAAATCGAGAAAAAAAATCGAGAAAAAGTTTGTGTGTTTTGTATTTTCCCACCACCTCCCCTCATACTCTCCCCCACCTCCTTCAACATCCTGTTGCTCTCTCACCTATACATGCTCTAAGGCGTGCTATTCTTTGCCTATTTGCTTGAATACCTGTCGAGATACTATAAGGCGTGCTATTCTTTGCCTATTGGCTTGAATACCTTTTGAAGCCCGATTGTTTTGGAAGCTGTGTCAAATTTACTACACATTTTTCAATTCAAAATAATTTTCAAATATAGTCAAAAAAAAAATCCAGAACAAAAAATCGAGAAAAAAAATAGAGAAAAAAAATCGAGAAAAAAATCGAGAAAAAAATCGAGAAAAAAAACCGAGAAAAAAATTGAGAAAATAGAGAAAAAAAAACCGAGAAAAAAATCGAGAAAAAAAATCGAGAAAAAAAAATAAAAAAAAATTGAGAAAAAAAATAAAAAAAAATTGAGAAAAAAAATCGAGAAAAAAAAATCGAGAAAAAAATCGAACCAAAAAAAACGAGAAAAAAAATCGAAAAAAAAAATCGAGAAAAAAATAAAAAAAAAAATCGAGAAAAAAAAATCGAGAAAAAAAAATCGAGAAAAAAAATCGAGAAAAAGTTTGTGTGTTTTGTATTTTCCCACCACCTCCCCTCATACTCTCCCCCACCTCCTTCAACATCCTGTTGCTCTCTCACCTATACATGCTCTAAGGCGTGCTATTCTTTGCCTATTTGCTTGAATACCTGTCGAGATACTATAAGGCGTGCTATTCTTTGCCTATTGGCTTGAATACCTTTTGAAGCCCGATTGTTTTGGAAGCTGTGTCAAATTTACTACACATTTTTCAATTCAAAATAATTTTCAAATATAGTCAAAAAAAAAATCCAGAACAAAAAATCGAGAAAAAAAATAGAGAAAAAAAATCGAGAAAAAAATCGAGAAAAAAATCGAGAAAAAAAACCGAGAAAAAAATTGAGAAAATAGAGAAAAAAAAACCGAGAAAAAAATCGAGAAAAAAAATCGAGAAAAAAAAATAAAAAAAAATTGAGAAAAAAAATAAAAAAAAATTGAGAAAAAAAATCGAGAAAAAAAAATCGAGAAAAAAATCGAACCAAAAAAAACGAGAAAAAAAATCGAAAAAAAAAATCGAGAAAAAAATAAAAAAAAAAATCGAGAAAAAAAAATCGAGAAAAAAAAATCGAGAAAAAAAATCGAGAAAAAGTTTGTGTGTTTTGTATTTTCCCACCACCTCCCCTCATACTCTCCCCCACCTCCTTCAACATCCTGTTGCTCTCTCACCTATACATGCTCTAAGGCGTGCTATTCTTTGCCTATTTGCTTGAATACCTGTCGAGATACTATAAGGCGTGCTATTCTTTGCCTATTGGCTTGAATACCTTTTGAAGCCCGATTGTTTTGGAAGCTGTGTCAAATTTACTACACATTTTTCAATTCAAAATAATTTTCAAATATAGTCAAAAAAAAAATCCAGAACAAAAAATCGAGAAAAAAAATAGAGAAAAAAAATCGAGAAAAAAATCGAGAAAAAAATCGAGAAAAAAAACCGAGAAAAAAATTGAGAAAATAGAGAAAAAAAAACCGAGAAAAAAATCGAGAAAAAAAATCGAGAAAAAAAAATAAAAAAAAATTGAGAAAAAAAATAAAAAAAAATTGAGAAAAAAAATCGAGAAAAAAAAATCGAGAAAAAAATCGAACCAAAAAAAACGAGAAAAAAAATCGAAAAAAAAAATCGAGAAAAAAATAAAAAAAAAAATCGAGAAAAAAAAATCGAGAAAAAAAAATCGAGAAAAAAAATCGAGAAAAAGTTTGTGTGTTTTGTATTTTCCCACCACCTCCCCTCATACTCTCCCCCACCTCCTTCAACATCCTGTTGCTCTCTCACCTATACATGCTCTAAGGCGTGCTATTCTTTGCCTATTTGCTTGAATACCTGTCGAGATACTATAAGGCGTGCTATTCTTTGCCTATTGGCTTGAATACCTTTTGAAGCCCGATTGTTTTGGAAGCTGTGTCAAATTTACTACACATTTTTCAATTCAAAATAATTTTCAAATATAGTCAAAAAAAAAATCCAGAACAAAAAATCGAGAAAAAAAATAGAGAAAAAAAATCGAGAAAAAAATCGAGAAAAAAATCGAGAAAAAAAACCGAGAAAAAAATTGAGAAAATAGAGAAAAAAAAACCGAGAAAAAAATCGAGAAAAAAAATCGAGAAAAAAAAATAAAAAAAAATTGAGAAAAAAAATAAAAAAAAATTGAGAAAAAAAATCGAGAAAAAAAAATCGAGAAAAAAATCGAACCAAAAAAAACGAGAAAAAAAATCGAAAAAAAAAATCGAGAAAAAAATAAAAAAAAAAATCGAGAAAAAAAAATCGAGAAAAAAAAATCGAGAAAAAAAATCGAGAAAAAGTTTGTGTGTTTTGTATTTTCCCACCACCTCCCCTCATACTCTCCCCCACCTCCTTCAACATCCTGTTGCTCTCTCACCTATACATGCTCTAAGGCGTGCTATTCTTTGCCTATTTGCTTGAATACCTGTCGAGATACTATAAGGCGTGCTATTCTTTGCCTATTGGCTTGAATACCTTTTGAAGCCCGATTGTTTTGGAAGCTGTGTCAAATTTACTACACATTTTTCAATTCAAAATAATTTTCAAATATAGTCAAAAAAAAAATCCAGAACAAAAAATCGAGAAAAAAAATAGAGAAAAAAAATCGAGAAAAAAATCGAGAAAAAAATCGAGAAAAAAAACCGAGAAAAAAATTGAGAAAATAGAGAAAAAAAAACCGAGAAAAAAATCGAGAAAAAAAATCGAGAAAAAAAAATAAAAAAAAATTGAGAAAAAAAATAAAAAAAAATTGAGAAAAAAAATCGAGAAAAAAAAATCGAGAAAAAAATCGAACCAAAAAAAACGAGAAAAAAAATCGAAAAAAAAAATCGAGAAAAAAATAAAAAAAAAAATCGAGAAAAAAAAATCGAGAAAAAAAAATCGAGAAAAAAAATCGAGAAAAAGTTTGTGTGTTTTGTATTTTCCCACCACCTCCCCTCATACTCTCCCCCACCTCCTTCAACATCCTGTTGCTCTCTCACCTATACATGCTCTAAGGCGTGCTATTCTTTGCCTATTTGCTTGAATACCTGTCGAGATACTATAAGGCGTGCTATTCTTTGCCTATTGGCTTGAATACCTTTTGAAGCCCGATTGTTTTGGAAGCTGTGTCAAATTTACTACACATTTTTCAATTCAAAATAATTTTCAAATATAGTCAAAAAAAAAATCCAGAACAAAAAATCGAGAAAAAAAATAGAGAAAAAAAATCGAGAAAAAAATCGAGAAAAAAATCGAGAAAAAAAACCGAGAAAAAAATTGAGAAAATAGAGAAAAAAAAACCGAGAAAAAAATCGAGAAAAAAAATCGAGAAAAAAAAATAAAAAAAAATTGAGAAAAAAAATAAAAAAAAATTGAGAAAAAAAATCGAGAAAAAAAAATCGAGAAAAAAATCGAACCAAAAAAAACGAGAAAAAAAATCGAAAAAAAAAATCGAGAAAAAAATAAAAAAAAAAATCGAGAAAAAAAAATCGAGAAAAAAAAATCGAGAAAAAAAATCGAGAAAAAGTTTGTGTGTTTTGTATTTTCCCACCACCTCCCCTCATACTCTCCCCCACCTCCTTCAACATCCTGTTGCTCTCTCACCTATACATGCTCTAAGGCGTGCTATTCTTTGCCTATTTGCTTGAATACCTGTCGAGATACTATAAGGCGTGCTATTCTTTGCCTATTGGCTTGAATACCTTTTGAAGCCCGATTGTTTTGGAAGCTGTGTCAAATTTACTACACATTTTTCAATTCAAAATAATTTTCAAATATAGTCAAAAAAAAAATCCAGAACAAAAAATCGAGAAAAAAAATAGAGAAAAAAAATCGAGAAAAAAATCGAGAAAAAAATCGAGAAAAAAAACCGAGAAAAAAATTGAGAAAATAGAGAAAAAAAAACCGAGAAAAAAATCGAGAAAAAAAATCGAGAAAAAAAAATAAAAAAAAATTGAGAAAAAAAATAAAAAAAAATTGAGAAAAAAAATCGAGAAAAAAAAATCGAGAAAAAAATCGAACCAAAAAAAACGAGAAAAAAAATCGAAAAAAAAAATCGAGAAAAAAATAAAAAAAAAAATCGAGAAAAAAAAATCGAGAAAAAAAAATCGAGAAAAAAAATCGAGAAAAAGTTTGTGTGTTTTGTATTTTCCCACCACCTCCCCTCATACTCTCCCCCACCTCCTTCAACATCCTGTTGCTCTCTCACCTATACATGCTCTAAGGCGTGCTATTCTTTGCCTATTTGCTTGAATACCTGTCGAGATACTATAAGGCGTGCTATTCTTTGCCTATTGGCTTGAATACCTTTTGAAGCCCGATTGTTTTGGAAGCTGTGTCAAATTTACTACACATTTTTCAATTCAAAATAATTTTCAAATATAGTCAAAAAAAAAATCCAGAACAAAAAATCGAGAAAAAAAATAGAGAAAAAAAATCGAGAAAAAAATCGAGAAAAAAATCGAGAAAAAAAACCGAGAAAAAAATTGAGAAAATAGAGAAAAAAAAACCGAGAAAAAAATCGAGAAAAAAAATCGAGAAAAAAAAATAAAAAAAAATTGAGAAAAAAAATAAAAAAAAATTGAGAAAAAAAATCGAGAAAAAAAAATCGAGAAAAAAATCGAACCAAAAAAAACGAGAAAAAAAATCGAAAAAAAAAATCGAGAAAAAAATAAAAAAAAAAATCGAGAAAAAAAAATCGAGAAAAAAAAATCGAGAAAAAAAATCGAGAAAAAGTTTGTGTGTTTTGTATTTTCCCACCACCTCCCCTCATACTCTCCCCCACCTCCTTCAACATCCTGTTGCTCTCTCACCTATACATGCTCTAAGGCGTGCTATTCTTTGCCTATTTGCTTGAATACCTGTCGAGATACTATAAGGCGTGCTATTCTTTGCCTATTGGCTTGAATACCTTTTGAAGCCCGATTGTTTTGGAAGCTGTGTCAAATTTACTACACATTTTTCAATTCAAAATAATTTTCAAATATAGTCAAAAAAAAAATCCAGAACAAAAAATCGAGAAAAAAAATAGAGAAAAAAAATCGAGAAAAAAATCGAGAAAAAAATCGAGAAAAAAAACCGAGAAAAAAATTGAGAAAATAGAGAAAAAAAAACCGAGAAAAAAATCGAGAAAAAAAATCGAGAAAAAAAAATAAAAAAAAATTGAGAAAAAAAATAAAAAAAAATTGAGAAAAAAAATCGAGAAAAAAAAATCGAGAAAAAAATCGAACCAAAAAAAACGAGAAAAAAAATCGAAAAAAAAAATCGAGAAAAAAATAAAAAAAAAAATCGAGAAAAAAAAATCGAGAAAAAAAAATCGAGAAAAAAAATCGAGAAAAAGTTTGTGTGTTTTGTATTTTCCCACCACCTCCCCTCATACTCTCCCCCACCTCCTTCAACATCCTGTTGCTCTCTCACCTATACATGCTCTAAGGCGTGCTATTCTTTGCCTATTTGCTTGAATACCTGTCGAGATACTATAAGGCGTGCTATTCTTTGCCTATTGGCTTGAATACCTTTTGAAGCCCGATTGTTTTGGAAGCTGTGTCAAATTTACTACACATTTTTCAATTCAAAATAATTTTCAAATATAGTCAAAAAAAAAATCCAGAACAAAAAATCGAGAAAAAAAATAGAGAAAAAAAATCGAGAAAAAAATCGAGAAAAAAATCGAGAAAAAAAACCGAGAAAAAAATTGAGAAAATAGAGAAAAAAAAACCGAGAAAAAAATCGAGAAAAAAAATCGAGAAAAAAAAATAAAAAAAAATTGAGAAAAAAAATAAAAAAAAATTGAGAAAAAAAATCGAGAAAAAAAAATCGAGAAAAAAATCGAACCAAAAAAAACGAGAAAAAAAATCGAAAAAAAAAATCGAGAAAAAAATAAAAAAAAAAATCGAGAAAAAAAAATCGAGAAAAAAAAATCGAGAAAAAAAATCGAGAAAAAGTTTGTGTGTTTTGTATTTTCCCACCACCTCCCCTCATACTCTCCCCCACCTCCTTCAACATCCTGTTGCTCTCTCACCTATACATGCTCTAAGGCGTGCTATTCTTTGCCTATTTGCTTGAATACCTGTCGAGATACTATAAGGCGTGCTATTCTTTGCCTATTGGCTTGAATACCTTTTGAAGCCCGATTGTTTTGGAAGCTGTGTCAAATTTACTACACATTTTTCAATTCAAAATAATTTTCAAATATAGTCAAAAAAAAAATCCAGAACAAAAAATCGAGAAAAAAAATAGAGAAAAAAAATCGAGAAAAAAATCGAGAAAAAAATCGAGAAAAAAAACCGAGAAAAAAATTGAGAAAATAGAGAAAAAAAAACCGAGAAAAAAATCGAGAAAAAAAATCGAGAAAAAAAAATAAAAAAAAATTGAGAAAAAAAATAAAAAAAAATTGAGAAAAAAAATCGAGAAAAAAAAATCGAGAAAAAAATCGAACCAAAAAAAACGAGAAAAAAAATCGAAAAAAAAAATCGAGAAAAAAATAAAAAAAAAAATCGAGAAAAAAAAATCGAGAAAAAAAAATCGAGAAAAAAAATCGAGAAAAAGTTTGTGTGTTTTGTATTTTCCCACCACCTCCCCTCATACTCTCCCCCACCTCCTTCAACATCCTGTTGCTCTCTCACCTATACATGCTCTAAGGCGTGCTATTCTTTGCCTATTTGCTTGAATACCTGTCGAGATACTATAAGGCGTGCTATTCTTTGCCTATTGGCTTGAATACCTTTTGAAGCCCGATTGTTTTGGAAGCTGTGTCAAATTTACTACACATTTTTCAATTCAAAATAATTTTCAAATATAGTCAAAAAAAAAATCCAGAACAAAAAATCGAGAAAAAAAATAGAGAAAAAAAATCGAGAAAAAAATCGAGAAAAAAATCGAGAAAAAAAACCGAGAAAAAAATTGAGAAAATAGAGAAAAAAAAACCGAGAAAAAAATCGAGAAAAAAAATCGAGAAAAAAAAATAAAAAAAAATTGAGAAAAAAAATAAAAAAAAATTGAGAAAAAAAATCGAGAAAAAAAAATCGAGAAAAAAATCGAACCAAAAAAAACGAGAAAAAAAATCGAAAAAAAAAATCGAGAAAAAAATAAAAAAAAAAATCGAGAAAAAAAAATCGAGAAAAAAAAATCGAGAAAAAAAATCGAGAAAAAGTTTGTGTGTTTTGTATTTTCCCACCACCTCCCCTCATACTCTCCCCCACCTCCTTCAACATCCTGTTGCTCTCTCACCTATACATGCTCTAAGGCGTGCTATTCTTTGCCTATTTGCTTGAATACCTGTCGAGATACTATAAGGCGTGCTATTCTTTGCCTATTGGCTTGAATACCTTTTGAAGCCCGATTGTTTTGGAAGCTGTGTCAAATTTACTACACATTTTTCAATTCAAAATAATTTTCAAATATAGTCAAAAAAAAAATCCAGAACAAAAAATCGAGAAAAAAAATAGAGAAAAAAAATCGAGAAAAAAATCGAGAAAAAAATCGAGAAAAAAAACCGAGAAAAAAATTGAGAAAATAGAGAAAAAAAAACCGAGAAAAAAATCGAGAAAAAAAATCGAGAAAAAAAAATAAAAAAAAATTGAGAAAAAAAATAAAAAAAAATTGAGAAAAAAAATCGAGAAAAAAAAATCGAGAAAAAAATCGAACCAAAAAAAACGAGAAAAAAAATCGAAAAAAAAAATCGAGAAAAAAATAAAAAAAAAAATCGAGAAAAAAAAATCGAGAAAAAAAAATCGAGAAAAAAAATCGAGAAAAAGTTTGTGTGTTTTGTATTTTCCCACCACCTCCCCTCATACTCTCCCCCACCTCCTTCAACATCCTGTTGCTCTCTCACCTATACATGCTCTAAGGCGTGCTATTCTTTGCCTATTTGCTTGAATACCTGTCGAGATACTATAAGGCGTGCTATTCTTTGCCTATTGGCTTGAATACCTTTTGAAGCCCGATTGTTTTGGAAGCTGTGTCAAATTTACTACACATTTTTCAATTCAAAATAATTTTCAAATATAGTCAAAAAAAAAATCCAGAACAAAAAATCGAGAAAAAAAATAGAGAAAAAAAATCGAGAAAAAAATCGAGAAAAAAATCGAGAAAAAAAACCGAGAAAAAAATTGAGAAAATAGAGAAAAAAAAACCGAGAAAAAAATCGAGAAAAAAAATCGAGAAAAAAAAATAAAAAAAAATTGAGAAAAAAAATAAAAAAAAATTGAGAAAAAAAATCGAGAAAAAAAAATCGAGAAAAAAATCGAACCAAAAAAAACGAGAAAAAAAATCGAAAAAAAAAATCGAGAAAAAAATAAAAAAAAAAATCGAGAAAAAAAAATCGAGAAAAAAAAATCGAGAAAAAAAATCGAGAAAAAGTTTGTGTGTTTTGTATTTTCCCACCACCTCCCCTCATACTCTCCCCCACCTCCTTCAACATCCTGTTGCTCTCTCACCTATACATGCTCTAAGGCGTGCTATTCTTTGCCTATTTGCTTGAATACCTGTCGAGATACTATAAGGCGTGCTATTCTTTGCCTATTGGCTTGAATACCTTTTGAAGCCCGATTGTTTTGGAAGCTGTGTCAAATTTACTACACATTTTTCAATTCAAAATAATTTTCAAATATAGTCAAAAAAAAAATCCAGAACAAAAAATCGAGAAAAAAAATAGAGAAAAAAAATCGAGAAAAAAATCGAGAAAAAAATCGAGAAAAAAAACCGAGAAAAAAATTGAGAAAATAGAGAAAAAAAAACCGAGAAAAAAATCGAGAAAAAAAATCGAGAAAAAAAAATAAAAAAAAATTGAGAAAAAAAATAAAAAAAAATTGAGAAAAAAAATCGAGAAAAAAAAATCGAGAAAAAAATCGAACCAAAAAAAACGAGAAAAAAAATCGAAAAAAAAAATCGAGAAAAAAATAAAAAAAAAAATCGAGAAAAAAAAATCGAGAAAAAAAAATCGAGAAAAAAAATCGAGAAAAAGTTTGTGTGTTTTGTATTTTCCCACCACCTCCCCTCATACTCTCCCCCACCTCCTTCAACATCCTGTTGCTCTCTCACCTATACATGCTCTAAGGCGTGCTATTCTTTGCCTATTTGCTTGAATACCTGTCGAGATACTATAAGGCGTGCTATTCTTTGCCTATTGGCTTGAATACCTTTTGAAGCCCGATTGTTTTGGAAGCTGTGTCAAATTTACTACACATTTTTCAATTCAAAATAATTTTCAAATATAGTCAAAAAAAAAATCCAGAACAAAAAATCGAGAAAAAAAATAGAGAAAAAAAATCGAGAAAAAAATCGAGAAAAAAATCGAGAAAAAAAACCGAGAAAAAAATTGAGAAAATAGAGAAAAAAAAACCGAGAAAAAAATCGAGAAAAAAAATCGAGAAAAAAAAATAAAAAAAAATTGAGAAAAAAAATAAAAAAAAATTGAGAAAAAAAATCGAGAAAAAAAAATCGAGAAAAAAATCGAACCAAAAAAAACGAGAAAAAAAATCGAAAAAAAAAATCGAGAAAAAAATAAAAAAAAAAATCGAGAAAAAAAAATCGAGAAAAAAAAATCGAGAAAAAAAATCGAGAAAAAGTTTGTGTGTTTTGTATTTTCCCACCACCTCCCCTCATACTCTCCCCCACCTCCTTCAACATCCTGTTGCTCTCTCACCTATACATGCTCTAAGGCGTGCTATTCTTTGCCTATTTGCTTGAATACCTGTCGAGATACTATAAGGCGTGCTATTCTTTGCCTATTGGCTTGAATACCTTTTGAAGCCCGATTGTTTTGGAAGCTGTGTCAAATTTACTACACATTTTTCAATTCAAAATAATTTTCAAATATAGTCAAAAAAAAAATCCAGAACAAAAAATCGAGAAAAAAAATAGAGAAAAAAAATCGAGAAAAAAATCGAGAAAAAAATCGAGAAAAAAAACCGAGAAAAAAATTGAGAAAATAGAGAAAAAAAAACCGAGAAAAAAATCGAGAAAAAAAATCGAGAAAAAAAAATAAAAAAAAATTGAGAAAAAAAATAAAAAAAAATTGAGAAAAAAAATCGAGAAAAAAAAATCGAGAAAAAAATCGAACCAAAAAAAACGAGAAAAAAAATCGAAAAAAAAAATCGAGAAAAAAATAAAAAAAAAAATCGAGAAAAAAAAATCGAGAAAAAAAAATCGAGAAAAAAAATCGAGAAAAAGTTTGTGTGTTTTGTATTTTCCCACCACCTCCCCTCATACTCTCCCCCACCTCCTTCAACATCCTGTTGCTCTCTCACCTATACATGCTCTAAGGCGTGCTATTCTTTGCCTATTTGCTTGAATACCTGTCGAGATACTATAAGGCGTGCTATTCTTTGCCTATTGGCTTGAATACCTTTTGAAGCCCGATTGTTTTGGAAGCTGTGTCAAATTTACTACACATTTTTCAATTCAAAATAATTTTCAAATATAGTCAAAAAAAAAATCCAGAACAAAAAATCGAGAAAAAAAATAGAGAAAAAAAATCGAGAAAAAAATCGAGAAAAAAATCGAGAAAAAAAACCGAGAAAAAAATTGAGAAAATAGAGAAAAAAAAACCGAGAAAAAAATCGAGAAAAAAAATCGAGAAAAAAAAATAAAAAAAAATTGAGAAAAAAAATAAAAAAAAATTGAGAAAAAAAATCGAGAAAAAAAAATCGAGAAAAAAATCGAACCAAAAAAAACGAGAAAAAAAATCGAAAAAAAAAATCGAGAAAAAAATAAAAAAAAAAATCGAGAAAAAAAAATCGAGAAAAAAAAATCGAGAAAAAAAATCGAGAAAAAGTTTGTGTGTTTTGTATTTTCCCACCACCTCCCCTCATACTCTCCCCCACCTCCTTCAACATCCTGTTGCTCTCTCACCTATACATGCTCTAAGGCGTGCTATTCTTTGCCTATTTGCTTGAATACCTGTCGAGATACTATAAGGCGTGCTATTCTTTGCCTATTGGCTTGAATACCTTTTGAAGCCCGATTGTTTTGGAAGCTGTGTCAAATTTACTACACATTTTTCAATTCAAAATAATTTTCAAATATAGTCAAAAAAAAAATCCAGAACAAAAAATCGAGAAAAAAAATAGAGAAAAAAAATCGAGAAAAAAATCGAGAAAAAAATCGAGAAAAAAAACCGAGAAAAAAATTGAGAAAATAGAGAAAAAAAAACCGAGAAAAAAATCGAGAAAAAAAATCGAGAAAAAAAAATAAAAAAAAATTGAGAAAAAAAATAAAAAAAAATTGAGAAAAAAAATCGAGAAAAAAAAATCGAGAAAAAAATCGAACCAAAAAAAACGAGAAAAAAAATCGAAAAAAAAAATCGAGAAAAAAATAAAAAAAAAAATCGAGAAAAAAAAATCGAGAAAAAAAAATCGAGAAAAAAAATCGAGAAAAAGTTTGTGTGTTTTGTATTTTCCCACCACCTCCCCTCATACTCTCCCCCACCTCCTTCAACATCCTGTTGCTCTCTCACCTATACATGCTCTAAGGCGTGCTATTCTTTGCCTATTTGCTTGAATACCTGTCGAGATACTATAAGGCGTGCTATTCTTTGCCTATTGGCTTGAATACCTTTTGAAGCCCGATTGTTTTGGAAGCTGTGTCAAATTTACTACACATTTTTCAATTCAAAATAATTTTCAAATATAGTCAAAAAAAAAATCCAGAACAAAAAATCGAGAAAAAAAATAGAGAAAAAAAATCGAGAAAAAAATCGAGAAAAAAATCGAGAAAAAAAACCGAGAAAAAAATTGAGAAAATAGAGAAAAAAAAACCGAGAAAAAAATCGAGAAAAAAAATCGAGAAAAAAAAATAAAAAAAAATTGAGAAAAAAAATAAAAAAAAATTGAGAAAAAAAATCGAGAAAAAAAAATCGAGAAAAAAATCGAACCAAAAAAAACGAGAAAAAAAATCGAAAAAAAAAATCGAGAAAAAAATAAAAAAAAAAATCGAGAAAAAAAAATCGAGAAAAAAAAATCGAGAAAAAAAATCGAGAAAAAGTTTGTGTGTTTTGTATTTTCCCACCACCTCCCCTCATACTCTCCCCCACCTCCTTCAACATCCTGTTGCTCTCTCACCTATACATGCTCTAAGGCGTGCTATTCTTTGCCTATTTGCTTGAATACCTGTCGAGATACTATAAGGCGTGCTATTCTTTGCCTATTGGCTTGAATACCTTTTGAAGCCCGATTGTTTTGGAAGCTGTGTCAAATTTACTACACATTTTTCAATTCAAAATAATTTTCAAATATAGTCAAAAAAAAAATCCAGAACAAAAAATCGAGAAAAAAAATAGAGAAAAAAAATCGAGAAAAAAATCGAGAAAAAAATCGAGAAAAAAAACCGAGAAAAAAATTGAGAAAATAGAGAAAAAAAAACCGAGAAAAAAATCGAGAAAAAAAATCGAGAAAAAAAAATAAAAAAAAATTGAGAAAAAAAATAAAAAAAAATTGAGAAAAAAAATCGAGAAAAAAAAATCGAGAAAAAAATCGAACCAAAAAAAACGAGAAAAAAAATCGAAAAAAAAAATCGAGAAAAAAATAAAAAAAAAAATCGAGAAAAAAAAATCGAGAAAAAAAAATCGAGAAAAAAAATCGAGAAAAAGTTTGTGTGTTTTGTATTTTCCCACCACCTCCCCTCATACTCTCCCCCACCTCCTTCAACATCCTGTTGCTCTCTCACCTATACATGCTCTAAGGCGTGCTATTCTTTGCCTATTTGCTTGAATACCTGTCGAGATACTATAAGGCGTGCTATTCTTTGCCTATTGGCTTGAATACCTTTTGAAGCCCGATTGTTTTGGAAGCTGTGTCAAATTTACTACACATTTTTCAATTCAAAATAATTTTCAAATATAGTCAAAAAAAAAATCCAGAACAAAAAATCGAGAAAAAAAATAGAGAAAAAAAATCGAGAAAAAAATCGAGAAAAAAATCGAGAAAAAAAACCGAGAAAAAAATTGAGAAAATAGAGAAAAAAAAACCGAGAAAAAAATCGAGAAAAAAAATCGAGAAAAAAAAATAAAAAAAAATTGAGAAAAAAAATAAAAAAAAATTGAGAAAAAAAATCGAGAAAAAAAAATCGAGAAAAAAATCGAACCAAAAAAAACGAGAAAAAAAATCGAAAAAAAAAATCGAGAAAAAAATAAAAAAAAAAATCGAGAAAAAAAAATCGAGAAAAAAAAATCGAGAAAAAAAATCGAGAAAAAGTTTGTGTGTTTTGTATTTTCCCACCACCTCCCCTCATACTCTCCCCCACCTCCTTCAACATCCTGTTGCTCTCTCACCTATACATGCTCTAAGGCGTGCTATTCTTTGCCTATTTGCTTGAATACCTGTCGAGATACTATAAGGCGTGCTATTCTTTGCCTATTGGCTTGAATACCTTTTGAAGCCCGATTGTTTTGGAAGCTGTGTCAAATTTACTACACATTTTTCAATTCAAAATAATTTTCAAATATAGTCAAAAAAAAAATCCAGAACAAAAAATCGAGAAAAAAAATAGAGAAAAAAAATCGAGAAAAAAATCGAGAAAAAAATCGAGAAAAAAAACCGAGAAAAAAATTGAGAAAATAGAGAAAAAAAAACCGAGAAAAAAATCGAGAAAAAAAATCGAGAAAAAAAAATAAAAAAAAATTGAGAAAAAAAATAAAAAAAAATTGAGAAAAAAAATCGAGAAAAAAAAATCGAGAAAAAAATCGAACCAAAAAAAACGAGAAAAAAAATCGAAAAAAAAAATCGAGAAAAAAATAAAAAAAAAAATCGAGAAAAAAAAATCGAGAAAAAAAAATCGAGAAAAAAAATCGAGAAAAAGTTTGTGTGTTTTGTATTTTCCCACCACCTCCCCTCATACTCTCCCCCACCTCCTTCAACATCCTGTTGCTCTCTCACCTATACATGCTCTAAGGCGTGCTATTCTTTGCCTATTTGCTTGAATACCTGTCGAGATACTATAAGGCGTGCTATTCTTTGCCTATTGGCTTGAATACCTTTTGAAGCCCGATTGTTTTGGAAGCTGTGTCAAATTTACTACACATTTTTCAATTCAAAATAATTTTCAAATATAGTCAAAAAAAAAATCCAGAACAAAAAATCGAGAAAAAAAATAGAGAAAAAAAATCGAGAAAAAAATCGAGAAAAAAATCGAGAAAAAAAACCGAGAAAAAAATTGAGAAAATAGAGAAAAAAAAACCGAGAAAAAAATCGAGAAAAAAAATCGAGAAAAAAAAATAAAAAAAAATTGAGAAAAAAAATAAAAAAAAATTGAGAAAAAAAATCGAGAAAAAAAAATCGAGAAAAAAATCGAACCAAAAAAAACGAGAAAAAAAATCGAAAAAAAAAATCGAGAAAAAAATAAAAAAAAAAATCGAGAAAAAAAAATCGAGAAAAAAAAATCGAGAAAAAAAATCGAGAAAAAGTTTGTGTGTTTTGTATTTTCCCACCACCTCCCCTCATACTCTCCCCCACCTCCTTCAACATCCTGTTGCTCTCTCACCTATACATGCTCTAAGGCGTGCTATTCTTTGCCTATTTGCTTGAATACCTGTCGAGATACTATAAGGCGTGCTATTCTTTGCCTATTGGCTTGAATACCTTTTGAAGCCCGATTGTTTTGGAAGCTGTGTCAAATTTACTACACATTTTTCAATTCAAAATAATTTTCAAATATAGTCAAAAAAAAAATCCAGAACAAAAAATCGAGAAAAAAAATAGAGAAAAAAAATCGAGAAAAAAATCGAGAAAAAAAACCGAGAAAAAAATTGAGAAAATAGAGAAAAAAAAACCGAGAAAAAAATCGAGAAAAAAAATCGAGAAAAAAAAATAAAAAAAAATTGAGAAAAAAAATAAAAAAAAATTGAGAAAAAAAATCGAGAAAAAAAAATCGAGAAAAAAATCGAACCAAAAAAAACGAGAAAAAAAATCGAAAAAAAAAATCGAGAAAAAAATAAAAAAAAAAATCGAGAAAAAAAAATCGAGAAAAAAAAATCGAGAAAAAAAATCGAGAAAAAGTTTGTGTGTTTTGTATTTTCCCACCACCTCCCCTCATACTCTCCCCCACCTCCTTCAACATCCTGTTGCTCTCTCACCTATACATGCTCTAAGGCGTGCTATTCTTTGCCTATTTGCTTGAATACCTGTCGAGATACTATAAGGCGTGCTATTCTTTGCCTATTGGCTTGAATACCTTTTGAAGCCCGATTGTTTTGGAAGCTGTGTCAAATTTACTACACATTTTTCAATTCAAAATAATTTTCAAATATAGTCAAAAAAAAAATCCAGAACAAAAAATCGAGAAAAAAAATAGAGAAAAAAAATCGAGAAAAAAATCGAGAAAAAAATCGAGAAAAAAAACCGAGAAAAAAATTGAGAAAATAGAGAAAAAAAAACCGAGAAAAAAATCGAGAAAAAAAATCGAGAAAAAAAAATAAAAAAAAATTGAGAAAAAAAATAAAAAAAAATTGAGAAAAAAAATCGAGAAAAAAAAATCGAGAAAAAAATCGAACCAAAAAAAACGAGAAAAAAAATCGAAAAAAAAAATCGAGAAAAAAATAAAAAAAAAAATCGAGAAAAAAAAATCGAGAAAAAAAAATCGAGAAAAAAAATCGAGAAAAAGTTTGTGTGTTTTGTATTTTCCCACCACCTCCCCTCATACTCTCCCCCACCTCCTTCAACATCCTGTTGCTCTCTCACCTATACATGCTCTAAGGCGTGCTATTCTTTGCCTATTTGCTTGAATACCTGTCGAGATACTATAAGGCGTGCTATTCTTTGCCTATTGGCTTGAATACCTTTTGAAGCCCGATTGTTTTGGAAGCTGTGTCAAATTTACTACACATTTTTCAATTCAAAATAATTTTCAAATATAGTCAAAAAAAAAATCCAGAACAAAAAATCGAGAAAAAAAATAGAGAAAAAAAATCGAGAAAAAAATCGAGAAAAAAATCGAGAAAAAAAACCGAGAAAAAAATTGAGAAAATAGAGAAAAAAAAACCGAGAAAAAAATCGAGAAAAAAAATCGAGAAAAAAAAATAAAAAAAAATTGAGAAAAAAAATAAAAAAAAATTGAGAAAAAAAATCGAGAAAAAAAAATCGAGAAAAAAATCGAACCAAAAAAAACGAGAAAAAAAATCGAAAAAAAAAATCGAGAAAAAAATAAAAAAAAAAATCGAGAAAAAAAAATCGAGAAAAAAAAATCGAGAAAAAAAATCGAGAAAAAGTTTGTGTGTTTTGTATTTTCCCACCACCTCCCCTCATACTCTCCCCCACCTCCTTCAACATCCTGTTGCTCTCTCACCTATACATGCTCTAAGGCGTGCTATTCTTTGCCTATTTGCTTGAATACCTGTCGAGATACTATAAGGCGTGCTATTCTTTGCCTATTGGCTTGAATACCTTTTGAAGCCCGATTGTTTTGGAAGCTGTGTCAAATTTACTACACATTTTTCAATTCAAAATAATTTTCAAATATAGTCAAAAAAAAAATCCAGAACAAAAAATCGAGAAAAAAAATAGAGAAAAAAAATCGAGAAAAAAATCGAGAAAAAAATCGAGAAAAAAAACCGAGAAAAAAATTGAGAAAATAGAGAAAAAAAAACCGAGAAAAAAATCGAGAAAAAAAATCGAGAAAAAAAAATAAAAAAAAATTGAGAAAAAAAATAAAAAAAAATTGAGAAAAAAAATCGAGAAAAAAAAATCGAGAAAAAAATCGAACCAAAAAAAACGAGAAAAAAAATCGAAAAAAAAAATCGAGAAAAAAATAAAAAAAAAATCGAGAAAAAAAAATCGAGAAAAAAAAATCGAGAAAAAAAATCGAGAAAAAGTTTGTGTGTTTTGTATTTTCCCACCACCTCCCCTCATACTCTCCCCCACCTCCTTCAACATCCTGTTGCTCTCTCACCTATACATGCTCTAAGGCGTGCTATTCTTTGCCTATTTGCTTGAATACCTGTCGAGATACTATAAGGCGTGCTATTCTTTGCCTATTGGCTTGAATACCTTTTGAAGCCCGATTGTTTTGGAAGCTGTGTCAAATTTACTACACATTTTTCAATTCAAAATAATTTTCAAATATAGTCAAAAAAAAAATCCAGAACAAAAAATCGAGAAAAAAAATAGAGAAAAAAAATCGAGAAAAAAATCGAGAAAAAAATCGAGAAAAAAAACCGAGAAAAAAATTGAGAAAATAGAGAAAAAAAAACCGAGAAAAAAATCGAGAAAAAAAATCGAGAAAAAAAAATAAAAAAAATTGAGAAAAAAAATAAAAAAAAATTGAGAAAAAAAATCGAGAAAAAAAAATCGAGAAAAAAATCGAACCAAAAAAAACGAGAAAAAAAATCGAAAAAAAAAATCGAGAAAAAAATAAAAAAAAAAATCGAGAAAAAAAAATCGAGAAAAAAAAATCGAGAAAAAAAATCGAGAAAAAGTTTGTGTGTTTTGTATTTTCCCACCACCTCCCCTCATACTCTCCCCCACCTCCTTCAACATCCTGTTGCTCTCTCACCTATACATGCTCTAAGGCGTGCTATTCTTTGCCTATTTGCTTGAATACCTGTCGAGATACTATAAGGCGTGCTATTCTTTGCCTATTGGCTTGAATACCTTTTGAAGCCCGATTGTTTTGGAAGCTGTGTCAAATTTACTACACATTTTTCAATTCAAAATAATTTTCAAATATAGTCAAAAAAAAAATCCAGAACAAAAAATCGAGAAAAAAAATAGAGAAAAAAAATCGAGAAAAAAATCGAGAAAAAAATCGAGAAAAAAAACCGAGAAAAAAATTGAGAAAATAGAGAAAAAAAAACCGAGAAAAAAATCGAGAAAAAAAATCGAGAAAAAAAAATAAAAAAAAATTGAGAAAAAAAATAAAAAAAAATTGAGAAAAAAAATCGAGAAAAAAAAATCGAGAAAAAAATCGAACCAAAAAAAACGAGAAAAAAAATCGAAAAAAAAAATCGAGAAAAAAATAAAAAAAAAAATCGAGAAAAAAAAATCGAGAAAAAAAAATCGAGAAAAAAAATCGAGAAAAAGTTTGTGTGTTTTGTATTTTCCCACCACCTCCCCTCATACTCTCCCCCACCTCCTTCAACATCCTGTTGCTCTCTCACCTATACATGCTCTAAGGCGTGCTATTCTTTGCCTATTTGCTTGAATACCTGTCGAGATACTATAAGGCGTGCTATTCTTTGCCTATTGGCTTGAATACCTTTTGAAGCCCGATTGTTTTGGAAGCTGTGTCAAATTTACTACACATTTTTCAATTCAATTTTTTCTGCTTGAAACTAAATTTTTCCTTCACTTTATTTACTCTTTTTGCATTATATTTTACTTCCCCATTTATAAAACCGTTATATACTACCTTTCTTCATAATTCAACACATAATACTAATTGGTTTATGAAAATTATTAACTTTGTACAAAAAATAAATACAAGACATTACTGTTCGCAGTTATGCACATTATAATACACTCTTATTAAATTTTATCTCTTCCATTAACTAACTTTGAACAGCTTACTCCATAAAAATGAAATAAAATGATTCAAAAAATAAAAAAAACACAATATTACATTTTGTTAGTTATATAAACGATATATATTCTTAAAAACTTTATCCCTAACACTCTTTCTTTAACTACCTTTAAAACTGCTTACTCAACACAAATAAATGATTCAAAAATAAAATAAAACCACACCTAACGTTCCTAGAGTTGACCAAAATCATTTCCCTCGCACTTTGCAAAACGTTGAAAATTGCGAACAGCTTCTTGAACATATTCGGTGACAGGATTACATTTGTGGATCATCACACCATCAAGCAAGTTGACCGCGCATTTTGCAAGAAAACAGCAAATTTCGCAACCTCGAGCACCACCTTCATATTTAAACGAAGAACACCTTTAATAAATTTAAATAGAAAAATAAGAGAATAATAAGAAACCATAGCAAGCACAACGTACAGCAAAACCACAAACTAGGCCAGAACCTTTCTATACAACTAAGAAAGAGGCCACTTGTCCATAACATTCTTTTTGTCTTCTTCACTGATCTTAACTTGAACTGAAAAAATAAAAATTTTAAAAAATATTCAACCCATTCCATAAACATTAACATCCTCCATTGTCTGCTTGATGTTGAAGGAATAGGATTCAAGTAATTTTTGACAGCAACACGATCACGTTGAACTTCATCCTCACAGCGGTACTTCTCAGCTTTATTGTTCCACTCAACTCAAATTTGCCCAATGAGGTGTTGTCCTTAGTCATTGCACAAATCACTTTCATAGACCTTCAAAATAATGAAAATTCATTATACTAAGTGATTTATAATTAAACCTGAATAAGTACACCAGACTGCTTGTCAAAATATGTCATGAACGTCTGCGATGTCCTCGTTGTTGTGGCATTTCTCTTGATATGTTGAGTCATGACCTCCATAAGTCCCAATTCCCATAGAAAGAAGAGCAAAGTCCAAAAGAAGAAGACACTTAATAGTCCAGTTAATATAAATGCAAAACAAGTATCAAAAAACCTGAAAAGTTCCACCACCCAAATCGAAGATGAGAACATTGCCTCCTTGACCTTTCTTGGCCAAAACATAAGCAATTGCTGCAGCTGTTGGCTCATTGATAATACGCAACACTTGAGTCCAGCAATGGTTCCGGCATCTTTGGTGGCCTGGCGCTGACTGTGATTGAAGTAGTCAGGAACTATGACGACCGAATCCTTGACAGTTTGTCGCAAAAAAGCCTCATCGGTTCCATTCATTTTAACCAAAACCATGTCAGAAACTTTCTAAAAATTGTTTTTTACATCGCTATAATTAAGTAAAACAACCTAAAAAAAAGAAGGTCTTTATCTCTTCGTTGACCTCAACTTGAATCTTGGGTGTCCACCTTCGCCAGTTTGACTTTTAATTGCCAATGCTACATGTCAGATTGAGCCACTGGATCGTCAAATTTGCGTGCTACTAAGCGTTTAGCATCTTCAAATAAAAATTAAACATTTGTTTCAAAAAATTTAAAAATAAACCGAAAACACTTGTGATGATTCATCGCAACTAGATTTTTATCCACCTCACGAATCAAACATTAGGATCCATAAACACCACATAAGATGGAGTAGCATGAGTACATTGATCATTGAAAATCATCTCAACCTAACCATGCTGGAATACACCAAAACAAGAATAAGCTGTTTTAAGATCGATTCCGCCTGCATTCGCTTTTTGCCATTTTAATTTTTTGTTTGCTAAAATATTTTAGAATTAAGTTAAATAAATCGGGTAATAAAATATGTAAACGGAAAGAAAATTAACATGAACGAATCGAGAGAATTTTTCCTTCTCTTTAAAGAATGAAAAAATAAAAATCAATAATGTAAACAACAATTTTTTCGAAAAATTTGAAACCAATTTAAACGCAATGGAAAAATTGACAAAACGAAAAATCTCAAAAAGGTCAATAGTAAAAACGGTAAAATCGACAAGCTAACTAACAAAAAGCTTTGAATACAATCGATCCTTCTAGCCTAATCATGTGAATGTATTTTATTTATAAATTTATCATATCATAAATGACAAAGTAAACATTAACCTTTCTGATTTTTATGGACCAATAAACTGTAAATATATTTTATTTTTTTGCGTAACCCTAATGATTGCTATACTCTTGTTTGCTTTTACCCTAATTTATTCTTATTGCACATATTACATAGTTAAATCAAATGATGATTATTTTTTAGTTCCATTTGCACCTAATTAAGTTATTGATATTAGGTATAGATAACATCTTCAAGCACTCAACGCAACTGCTTGGCACCACTTCCCTTGAGCTATTACGTTACAATATCCGTCGCCCGCCGAACTGAATTGCAACAATTCTTCTATTTCTTTCATATAAGAGTCATGATTATAGCTTTTTAAAGCAATGCCTTTTTTGTCATTTTGAGAAGGAAATGATGCGCAAGTAACTAGAAACTTTTGATCTGGGAAACGGGAGGACATCGCATTCTGTATGGCGTCGGTTGACGTTGATTTCAACATATTCGCGATAATAGCCTGATAATACAAATTTTAATAATTCACTTTTTCGAAAATTTTATATAGTTGATTTTTTATATTTAAAGCATACCCCTTCAATGATCTGCTTCCATTCAATCTAAATTTTTAATATGTATATTAGGTACTTTTTAATAATTTTTAAGTGCAATTTTCAGTTTCTCATGTTTTATCAGTTGATGGCAATTTAAACATTCCTAAGAGAGTTACATTATGATTTATATTTTACCTGTGGACAGGGGACCTCAGAACCTTTGAAATGTGGTTGCACTGCACGCTTTTTTCGCCCACATCCTCCACCACCGCCGCCACCACCGCAACAGCACATTGTAGGTGCAGGGGCTGACATGGGAAATCCACAGCTTTGAGCCATTTCGAAACTACCATAGGCAATCAGAAGCACAATTATTAGATACGACATTTGTTTTTTTAATCGTTAATAAAACGATGATTTTGTAAATAGAAAAACTTTAAACCTATTTACTAACTATAATTTATGAAATTAAAGAAAACTTATTTAATAGTATAAAGTAGTTGACTTAAATTTTGGAAATAACAAGTTATTTTAATATATAAGGAGCATACTTGAGAATGAATGGTTTTATTGGAGTTAAGAGCTCTTTTATACCAGCCAAAAGCATCTTTTGCACATAATTTTTACAAGCACATTTTTAAAGCAATCCAGTATTTGAATTAACGTAAATGAATTCACCGACTAGTCGGGTGCTTTCTTGAGCATTCATACGGCTATAAATTTCTACACGTTCTTTGCGCATGTTTTTGTATCTAATTTTAACAGTTGATGGAAAGCATCCTTTTTCTAGTCCCTTTAATAGAACGCTCGTATATTGAAAATTTGATTAATGTTAATAATTCTAACAGAGGGAACCACACTTATTAAACAAATTCGCATCTAAGTATCTTTATGTTAAAAGCATGCTCTTTCACTTAGCGATTTTTTTGGAGATGAGATTAAACGTTTAATGGGATTTCATTTTAATAATAAATCAATAAACTAGTTATTTAGAGTAGGTCCAGATTCAACTATTAGATTTTTTGTAAAATTACAAAGCGAGCTGATCATGCAAATAAGTTGTATATTTTAGGTAATTTACTCGCATCTATCTTTAGCCTATAATGTAGCTTCTTTAAAAAATGGACACAGGATAAAATATTGACAATTAAAAAATTAAAGTATAAGTTTTCAATTTAAATGCATGACATAAAATAAATGCAGAAATAACATAATCAATTTTTAGTATTATTTAGATGAGGCGAGTTACGTTAACTGAAGGTATTTTTCAAGAACGACAATCGAGATAATCATTATAAGGAAAAATAATAATTATTATTAAATTTTTAACGACTCAACTGACGTAACACATAATGAGGATGTTGGAAGAGTTTCGCAGAAATAATTTGGTTATCAAAAATTTGAACTAAAATATTACAGCGAAACATCTTTGTAAAAATAACAAATATTAGAACGAAATAAAACAGTTCAATTTTTATGACTTAAACATACTTATTATTAAGCTAATTATATGGATTAATTACTTGATTAAACATATTAAGAAATTTAAAAAGAAGAGAGATAAGATTTAGAATCTTTTGAATCGCATATAAAGACATTTGGAATTAGAAAAAATGTAGTCCAATCTGAAGGATGTCAATTACAATATCAAATTTTTAACATATAAACCGGGAGAAGCAGATGTTTTCGAATCTTCGTGATAAATATCAGCTAAAATGTTTAGTATACAGTTATTATCAAATAATTCGTTTTTCCAAACCTTTTAATTTAAATTTTACCTTAGCGTTCATTCGCAGATCAACCGCCGGGTTTAAAACCAGCCGCATTTGAAGTAGAGTTTGGTCGACGTGGTGATGCCTCCCTGCTTCCACTTTGTGAAGAGGCTATCGAGCCACTACCACCCCCAGAAGCCATTGGTGGCGGCATCCGTTCGTTGATTTGATCCAACTTTTTGGCATCCTCAAATGATTTTATAGGGTGTTGTGGATCATTACTGCATTTAAGTGCTGTGAAATTTATGAAAAATATAAAGTTCTTTAAAATTTATAAAAACTACCTTGATGAATTGCCGGCTTTCCTCCTGATAAAACACCCAGTGGTAATGATCCAGTTGGAGTTAAACCTTTTAGTTGAAGTACCGTCTCGCTTTCTTCCCTAAAGGATTATTGTCTAACATGTTTTATTTGGGGTCGCTTTAGTATATGGGGTCCGAGCTAGAAACATTTAATATATATCAATCGATTCCTCTCGTCGAGCTGAGCACGAAAATATAAGTTTTATTTCTAGGAAAAATTTTTGAGCTGAGTTACAGGTCCCCGAAAATTGAAAAACCATAGGGGGGGGTAAGCTTTTTCATTCGAAAGAGCTCTTCGAGACCTATCGAATGAGACCAAAATTGTCGTGATTGGACGATTTTGAACAAAGTTATGAAAGATCGAAGTTTACTGGAAACACGCCAAACTTGGATCTATTGGGAGTGTTTAATGACTTCTTCATTTGAGAGCCAATCTCTCGTTGGCTTTTGGTACATGCGTTATTCTACGGCGCAAATTACAACAAAATAATTAATTTAGTGAAAATAATTTAAGTGCAGCCGCGGTAATCACTTTGAAGAGCTTACTCCCCCCTATGGTTTTTCGATTTTCGCGGACCTGTAACTCGGCTCAAAAATTTTTCCTAGAAATAAAACTTATATTTTCGTGCTCAGCTCAACGAGAGGAATCGATTGATATATATTAAATATTTCTAGCTCGGACCCCATATACTAAAGAACAGCATTTTATTTAAATATGTTAACCAAAAAATTTAGGTTAGATTCTCGGGACTGGGTACTCGCCATTTTCAGTTCAGTTTAGGCCGTCCGTTTAATTTTCCATAAACCAAAATTATTAATACATACCTTAGTACGGAAAATGTACGTGCCATTTTGCCAATCGCTCGGATTTTATGTCTAATTATTTCTTTCCGCGTTGAAGGCATCCCACCTAAAAGAAAATTAAAGGAAAGAATAGAACAAAGCATAATGGGAAACGGCACAAATAAAAAAAATCCCGAAAAAAAAGCAACCAGAAAAAAACTCAAAACAGACAAAGAACCTTTAAAATATAAACTCAGCAAAAAGCAAAATAAATTAAGCACCTAATTTTCTAACGCCTTAAACTATTCTTAATTAAATATAGCAAATGGTGCTAGTTCACATCAAAAAAAGTGAAAAATATTTAATTAGCATATTAAAATAGTATTAAGTTGTTTAGTTTCACGTAAGATAAACTAATAAATCTAGATAGTGGGGCGATCATTTTAAATTTTAGCGTGCGCACATATTTATTCTCCATTTAAAACACAATTATAGACCAAGCAAATTAGCATTAAAACTAAATGATGTAAAAGGCAAGAAAAAGCAAAACTAAAACCAAAAGGAAAATGAGCTACTTATTTGCCCACCTTCGGTTCCTGCATAGGATCAATACATAAAAGAATAAAATGTTAGATAAACCATGAATAAATTAACAAAACTATTTTTATGTAAAAAATTGAATTTTGATTTTTGGTGCTATGCTTAAATATACTACATATTAATATCGTTTAATTAATTGATAATATAACTTAAAATAAATTAAATTTATTAAACCAATTTTTGATATGAAGTGCATGTATAAAATCCAATTGTGATTGCATAATTAGATTCACACCCACAATCAGCAACTTTGGAAATTTTGAAAAATGATGCCGAATGAAACGAAAATTATGTATTTGGATTAAAAATTATATATAAAGTGATAAAATTTAATCATATTTTCTAAGATTTATAAAATTGATAGATATTTAAAATTAAATATTTATTTTAATTTTTTCCTAAAATGATCGCCCCATCAATCATCACATCAAAAACATTGTAGCCAGAAAAAATGGATGTTTGTTAGGTTAGAAAATGATATTTTTTGAAATTAAATGTTAAATAACTTTTTAGGTTAGGTTACTCAAAAGCAAAAAAAAAACGATTAAATAATCATTATTAAATGTAAAAAATGAATTTTTAATATTATGAAAAAAATAACATAACTAAACTAAAACATAATCAAGAAAAGCCACAAAACATAAACAGGGAATAACGAGAGACGTTCCACTCGGCAACACAAGATACTAAATAAACATTGTTGCTGTTTGTGAGATATGTGAATAAACTAAAATGCAGTCATGCACAAAGGACTTCACATCAAAATGCTTATAAAAAGGCTAGACTGTATGATTTAACCGCAATTTGAGGTTCTAATAGAAAGTGCAATACTTTATGCGCTGCAGGAATATTTTTTTAAAAATATTCTGCAACACTTTGGAATTAAAGGATATTTAACTAAAGGATTTGTGCCAACCTTCGAATGTGTCATCTCCATCGGCCATCAGCTCATCGTCCGAACAAATGTTTAGAATATGGACAAGCATTTCTGTCACTGAAAACGTATGTCTAATTATCATAATCGAGCCAGCGTTAACTGATGAGCATAAAACAAACCTTTCTCCCCGACAAATGGCAATGACCATGCTAAAAAAATTAGAATGTACTTTACTACAGCTAATATGTTTATGTTAGAATGTCAAGATAATAGCATTGTTTTAATGTATTAGACTGTTTAACGTAAATATTATTTTGTTAAATATATATATGCAATTATTATTGTAAATATTCTAGCATTTGATACCAGATTTCCCAAAAAAATGTTAAATATATTTGTATTTGGGTTAGAATCATCTTATAATTTTATTTCGAATAGTAATGGTCTAAGGTTAAAAATGAAAAAATGTTTGTTTAAACATACTAAAAACGTCCATAAAGTTTGGAAGCCAGTAAGGATGGGGGGAGCAGTTGAATTGACGTATGTTCATAACGTTGTTCTCGTATTTAAGTATGGCAGCTATAAATACATATCGAGTTATATTTAATTTGAATTTTTGTCGAATCACTTAAATTTATTATCATAAAAACCTTTGTTGTTGTAGACATCCAAATAATTTGGAGCACTAAAAATTGTTATTAGTGAAGGGAAACCGGTGGCCTGCGACTTTCGGTACATCTAAAAGAATTAAGATTAAATTACCATAAAAAAAGTTGCCGAAAACATTTTTCAATTTAACAATAGTAAAAGGCTTCAGAATTAAAGTGAGTCTACCCCTTTCGCAAATTACGAAAAAAAATCAATTAAAAACATTGATTAAAAGTAATAGTCAGAAACCGTTACATTACCTAATTGTAAGCTAGAAATTGTTAGTTCATAACAAATATTTTAAATACAAACTCTATATCCAGCATCTTGCGCTTCATGAGCTCGAATTATTGAGAGGAGATTGTTATGTTGTAGAAAGTCGCAACAAGCCGAATAGCTAATAAGTACTTTTATTAAATAAAATGTAAAATTATTGCTTCAAGCTCCTATTTGACTTATTTTAGGAGCGAAATAAGAGGTTCAACCAAAATTAATTCAGAATAGCACCAAGAAATTAGTAATTTTGCTACTTATTTGTTAATAATACCTCGAATTGATATCAATGAAAGAGAAAATTTGTAATAAAAAACCTGTAGAAGTAAGAGCACCCACGCACAGAATTGTGCGAAAATTGTTCCGAATTCCGTTCATTTCCAAAATCTTCAAGTGGATCCGACCATAATAAGTCACACATTGGACCAAAAGCAGGTGGTTCCTTGAACCGATCTAACTGTAAAAATGTTACTATTAACGAAAGGGATAGAAATCTGAATGATAATACCCACTATACATGGTTATCGTAAAATAAGTTGGACCCGTTCTCTTACCTTTTTGATATCGTCAAGCGTGTGAATTTCAGGAGAGAGACCTCCATGTACGCACAAAAATTGTTGATTCATTAAAGCTGCTAGAGGAAGAGCATCAAATGATTCCATACAAGAATCGTAAACGCGTTCCGAATATTTAATTTTGCATTCCTATTTGTGAATATAAAAAATATACATTTCTAAAGGCACATGTCAATATGGGTATATTCAAAGAAAAATTTGGCGGAATAGCCTTACATAGAAATGACTAATACCTGTTTGAAGGTGAAGTATTCGGTTAGGTGACGACATTCATGGTTTCCTCGTAATAAGAATAACGTTGACGGATAGGATATTTTCAATGCCCACAAGTATAGCACACATTCTATACTGAAATAACCACGGTCAACATAGTCGCCAAGAAACTGGAAGTGTAAACGTTATTTTAATCTTATTCGATGTTGAAAAAAATAAAATCATAGATAGCTTATGGGAATTTTTAATTTTAGGGTCCTTTCTTTTAACTTTTAATATTTTCTATAATCTTGTAATATAAATTTAAGAATAATAGAGTTCTACCTTATAAAGTAAACCGTGATTTATTATAAAAAATAACCAGGTATTTTGTTGCGGCTGGTGATCCTCCAACTTCGAAAAGCTTCATAAGATCATAGAACTGGCCGTGAATATCTCCACACACAGTGACCGGCGCCTCAATATCCAACATAGTCTTTTCTTGACGAAATAGGGCAGTACACTCTAAGATAAAAAAATTATTTTAATTAAATATATAAATGCCATTAATAATTCGTAGGGCAGCCTCTTCATCAATCCTTCCTTCTTTGATAAAGTGTTCTTTTAGAAGATCACCGCGTGGTTTACCCGTTCTTCGGTCGTAGACCTCATCAAGTGTTAATCTTTCACTGATAGGAAACTGAACAGCTGGAAATAGTACAGAAAATTAGGATTGAAAAGCAAGGCACGATAATTTTTAAAACCCAAAGATTCTAAATATAAAGTCACACTAATTTCCACAAAATAATTCAGTTCAAGAAAATTTAATAAAACTGACATTTTATTACTCTTTCTGTGGTTGAATTTGTCGGCTGGGGTCGTCTAACTCCTGCAATCGAGGTTTGAACTGCACTTGTTGGCGAGTTTGCACCACTTGCGGTTGCAGTGGTTGCGGCCGCAGATGGATCTGTAGCAGCTGAGGCCATAAAGTTAGTTCTTAATGAAAACAATTAGTCTGAAGACAAATGACTTCTTATCTAGCCAAGCGCACATGGTTGAGTGACCTAATCCTCTTGTATTACAATTATTCTAATTATCTGATGATTTTATTTAGTTAAAGTGGGGAAAAGTTATTTATACTCTATTTTTTGTCGTTATTTTCTACAATAGATAAGACAATTCCGCATAAAATTTAGGATCGACACAAGAAAAATTTAATAGGTAATTGAAAATTTAACAAAAATAAATTTGGTTAAGCCAAACGATACCACATGCACTCAAATAAAGCAAAAATGATAGATATTAACATAAAATTCATACCACTGATATAATGAAGTTGTTCACTTTCTTGCACTGTTAACAAGTAATAACAACGTGAAAAATAAATATCCTCTTCATTTACTTCGAATTAAGGTATAGAAAGGTTTCAGTTGCTGTTTATGAAGTAGACGTAGTCTTTTAATCAATCGATGACAAGAAAAGTTTTCCACAAACGTCTTTTACTTTTCTTCCTTTTTATTTGGCCAAGCTGTTTGGTCGAGTTAAAATCACTACAGAGAGGATGTAAGTGGCAAAAAGAATGCTGCAGCTGCTGTTATTGTCTGCAAAGATATATTGTATAGTGAATGCTGTGGGATAGAATGCGAGAATGGAGGAATCTTTATGCGGCCTATTTGTCGCAGATATAGTCTCTAGCTCTGTTTTTCTCTAATTCTCTTATCTTAAAGAATATTTCGCGCCTAACAGACCCGCGACTAATTGGGCTACCTTTCTATAGTCGATAACACTTTTCATTACGAACCATTCGTTAACTTTTGTCAAAGTTTTCTCGTCAACGAATCTTTTTTAAACCATCCAGGCGCAGGGAATTGTTAAATTGAGTCAAAAGAGACCTTATGCAAGGATAAATGTTTAAAGAAAAAAATGTTATTGAGGAATGATCAATTAGCTTTACCTCCCTAAACATCACCCCCTTTGCACTTTTCCTTGTCATAACAAAAAATTATGGTTTATTCTTGAGGTATGTAAATGTTTTTGCAAATTTGACTACTGACTATAAATTTTATTACATTATTTTTTAATAATACATGCATATAACCTTAAAAGTTGGCATAAATATCAGGATTTTTAATGGAATTTTTAATAAAGGTTTTCTATTAAATCCCATAGCTATACCGGGTTTCGATATACACAATATAACCAACGTAAAACAATTTTTGCATATTCAAATGACAGGAAAATTTTAGATGGATTATCCATTTTCATTGTAGCAGGATCCCTATGGAAGCATTACATTTTTGGCTATTTGTTGAGATGTATTTTACTAAGGGAAAATGTACGTATAAGTAAATCGATAATAAAAAAAGCAAAAAGCCGTTGTGCTTGGACACAAAGCGGAAACGTAACAACTTGCAGCGTAGTATGTATATATGTAAAAATGGTTGACTGGCTTCTAAATTTTACCATTTTCTAATATAATCTTATGGATAACACAATATAAAACGTTTATTAGGCGGTAGATATACGTATACATAAATGTATACATATTTTGACGTTAAAATTTCACACAAATTGGGAATGAAGTTTTCAAGACAAAAAAACAAAAATAAAATAATGAATAGAAAACTGAAAAGTCGTCCATGATAATACATATAAAACGGGTCTGTTATTAAAAGAAAATTCAATTGTTTTTCTACTCACTAAGTCATACATAACTAGAAAAAGTTAAGCCCAGATAACTCATGTAACAGTATCTTACATTAATGCAATAAATTTTGAATTATCAACGGATACGCGTTGTCAATACGAATTAGAAATTATGGATTAAATGTGATGATGAGAAACGTTAGCAATGCCACCCTCAAAAGTGAAAATAGCAGTTAGTTACAAATATATACAGATTAACTTTCAGGTTCCACATGTTGAGAAGCTAGTCTTCGTCACTAAGGCAACTAGTGCCGCGCTAGGTGACGTCAAAGTCAACTTCTGCCCAAAAATAAACGGATTTGAATCGGCTTCGCGTTGACTCAATGAAAAGTAATATGTATGTAATAATATATTTTTGTAAAAATGTATCAAATATTAAAATCGAATTGTTATAAGCCGTTACCAATACAAAACAAACGTTTTCAATTTCCCCAACCGCCATGCCTAGGTGGTCCAAAAGAAAATGGGCATACCATGTTTATTTTAAGAAGAAAATCCTTAAATTGATAAACACATAGGGTAGGAGACAATAAATATTGTTTATTGATATTATTTTGATGTTAAATTTAAAATATAGGTATGTATATATCATATCATTCACCTTAAATTAAAAAAGGTTTTCAATTATCCGTTAGAATAAACTCGGTGTTTCACTTTTGAGAATTATGATAAATATAAAAAATATTAAAGTATATCGAAATTTTAGGAGAATTAAATAAAGAAAGAGCGAAAACAAGATTAAGTGGAATATCAGCATTAAAAAGACGAATAAAATTACAATAGATAAGTCTTGAAAGGTATATTATCTGGCATTACAATATTCAAAAGCAAATCAGACCAATAAATAAAAAAAACTTTACCTATTGATGGATAGCACTATCATTTAAAAGTGAATGTAAATTATCTATATAATTTATGATTTAGAGGCTGAGTTTCAGATTATACATTAATAATTCTCAAAGTTGATAAATTAAAAAAGCGTGATAAACAATCAACCCTGCCTGTGATAAAAAGTGGCAAGTATTTAAATTTGAAAGCAACAGAAACGCCCGTTCCAGTCGAGACAAACACACGATTTTTCATTGATTTCGTAAATCTCTTACTGCCTTAAGTTTTAGATTTTGAGGCAAAAATTTATGTGACGTTAATTATTCCAAAAATAATTTATACAAAATTAAACTAACCTTTATGTAAGGAATTAAACAGTCAAGCGATTTTGACCTGGTTAACAAATACATTATTTTATTTTTCGAATTGTCGTAAAAATAGTAGTTCTAATATTCTATACCTTGCAATGAAAGGGTGATTTAATAATTCCTCAGTGTCAGCACGCTCATTTGGATCGACACATAGACACCTATCGATCAAATTCAAGAACTCTTCAGACTGAAAAATAAAGGTATTCTTCTAAAAATGTGCTTCTCCGTACTCACAAACAGTAATGAAAAAAACTTACAAGTTCAGCCTTTCTCCTAATCTCTGGTTTTCCATTCTGTGCAATCAAGTAGATGGCCTAATGTTAAAGCTAGTTTATTTTAATCTATTGTGCGAAATATACCCTCAATGGAGTCTCATTCAAATAAGGCGGCTCACCATCAATCATTTCAAGCTTAACATTTATAAGGTCATTTTTAATTATTAAGTTTTAAGTAGTTATTAAAAAATAAACCACATACAGCCATAATGCCCAATGACCATATATCAACTTTGTAGTTATATTTTGTTTTGTTAACAATCTCAGGTGCCATCCTATTAAATAATTGCTCAAATTCGAGTCTAATACTTTTAATTAAATTTTGTACCAGTATGGAGTGCCTATCTAAATAACAAAAAGTAAATTGAACAGAATTTTTAGGTTAAATGATAAGTTAATCAAAAATTAAATGTATCAAAACGCACCATTGTCACCCTCTTAGAGCCAGGTTGTAATTGAGCACAAAAGCCAAAATCTAAATATAAACATTAACATGATTCGAAGTGATTGGTCTAACATTAAGATAAAAGATTATAAATAGTTAATCAAAAATTAGATTTAATAAAACTTACCAGTTAGCTTTACGGCGCCATCCATGCCAAGAAGAACATTGTCCGACTTGATATCTCTGTGGATAATACTATGTCTAAAAATTAAAACTTAATTTAATAAAATATTTAAAATTAATCTCCTAATGCTTCATTACTTGTGCAGAAAATTCAATGCCAAAAGGCATTCCTTGAGAACAGCTGCAATTTGCCCCTCATCAAGTTCAGTTTTCTGGCATTAATCTCATTATAATAAATTAAACGATATAAAAAACTCACAACAACAACATCTGTTAGATTTCCACCCTAAATTTAAATAGATTTAATAAAAACTATGGCATTAAAAAATGTTAGATCGTTATCCATTGATCTAATTAAAATTTGTTTTCGAACTAATTTCATTTAGAAATGCTTACGTTGAGAAAATCCATAATGACCCATAAATCATCAACTCCAACAAGGTAGCTATCAATATAGTTAACCAAATTCTGAATGTAAAAAATAAACTATTTGGTAATACTTTTAAGACTCCATTTGTCTTCTATTCCATTTTTCCTTCTTACAAAAGCAAAAACATTTGTTAAAAAATAAAAATGAGGCACTAAATGGATGGCCAACTATTGTATTAAGAGAATAAATCTGAACCTTATGTTTGTACTGTTGCATGACTTTTATTTCTGTTAACAACATCTTAAATAAAAAATAAAATAATAGTAATAGTAATAGCAATGAAAAAAACTTTCACTAAGCTAGAGATAATACACATTTTCAAGTTAACAAAAAATTAAAAAATGATATATAACCTCCTTTTTTGGTTGAGATTTGAATGCCATCCTTTTAACCGCAACTACTTCTCCAGTGAATTTGCATCTAGCTGTCCAAACATTACCTAAATTGAAAAATCGCTTTCGTTATATATTTCATAAAATTGAGTTATACATATAGTTTTTACTTCCATTCTAAAAATTGTATACTGTAAAGCAGGGTTGCCGCGGGTTACCGAAACCCGGCCTTTTTTCGACCCGAAACCCGACCCGAGAAAATTTAGATGAACCCGACCCGACCTTTCCAACATTATCCGATACCCGACATTTAAATATTTTCACTCATTTTATTTCTCCTTTAATTGATTTATTGCATGAAGGAGAAACTACTAAAGGGAAAGATTTATATTTATTTTAAATTGTTTTGATTTAGTGGTAGTTGTGGTTGAGTGGTTAATGACTTGGCCTATTTATTAAATAGGTTCGATTCCTAAAGTTGGGGTGAAGTGTTTTTTGTTAATCACCGCTGGGCTGATTTTTCGTTTGTTTTGAACTTTTTTAAATAAATTAAAGGTCCTATATTTTCGCATGCGATGCAAAAAAAGGTTAATTTTTGGCAACTAACATGCAATAATTTTCAAAATTTTCGCCTGCGGCGCTAAAAAAGTGTAATATTCGGCAACAGAGGCTTAAAAATTTTTCAAAATTTTCGCCTGCGGTGCTTAAGAGGGAAATTTTTTGAAAAAGGGTGTAAAAAATTTTCAACTATGCCAATAAAAAAGGTGAATTTTTGGTTGCAGGAGCATAAAAAATCTTTAAAATTTTTCCTGCGGCGCAAAACTACCCGAAACCCGAAATTTATGAAAATTTACCCGACTCGAATTTGAGCTCAACCCGACCCGAACTTGAGCTCAACCCGCGGCAACCCTGTTGTAAAAGATGTTTTTATAATTGTCCAAACCCAGCTTACTTAATTGATTAATTTGCGACAAAGATTAAATGAAAATTATAGAATAATTTCGCCAAAACATAACCAAAAAATTTGTCATGTTAATCTAATTTCTTTTTACTGATGAATTATTACAAATAGTACATTATCTTAGTCGATTTAAAATTTTAACAAAATACCAGTAGCTCCGACACCAATTTTATCAATGAGCTGATACTTCTGAAATGGATCACCACTGCTAACGATCCGCTTTAGATCATTGAGCACCTACATTGTAAATTTTTTGAGAAAGTTAAAATAATAACCTGTTGATCAGTCATCCTAAATCTAGACTGCCTAGTTCTGACAACTTCATTGCCGTCCTCTGTAATTATTGATTGATCGGCCTGCTTTGGTGTCCGTTGTCTAACAGTATTAGCCGTATTTGTAGCGGTAAAGTTTCTGGTCTGTGCAACCGGCGAATTATTCACCGCATCAATCTAAATCTTATTATTTTCATCACAGAAGTATAATGAGAATGGATTTTTAATTGTTTTTCCTTTATAGGCCTGTCCTATTATTATTTTTCTTTTTGAAATTTTTTTAAGTTAAATTAATAAAATGTTGATCGGACATCCTAAATCTGGGCTGTCTGTCAACTAAAAATCCATGCCCTGGACATAAACATAAATGTAACAAAAACCTTTACTTTATCCAAATCTGAGCAAATACAAGTAGAGGAAGATTCTGTTCCGACATTACCACCATTAATACTAGTGCCATTCCTATGGTGGCCAACTATTGGTGATGTAGGAGGAGGAGGCTTATTAATTGCGCAGAAGTTTTCACGACTTATAGTTTTGTCTGAAACGGTTACATCAGTTGCCAATACTAAGGGCTGGTAAGCTCTATGTAAAGGTGATGCATAAGGTGTGTGTGTGTCCGTATTCTTTAAAAGGATGTTGTAAGACAATTAAAAATTATAAAAACAACCAGTCTCTTCAAACTATTTGGGCTCGAGTTACATGAATGATTAGAGGACTGAAAATTTTTGCCAAAATTTACTTCATTCCCATTTGCTAGTTGATTTGTAAAGGTGTTATAAGCTTGCGAAGATTCCGGAGAAGAGCTAAAAGTAAAATATGAGAGATATTGATTAAAGTTTAAATCACATGATATTTTCTGACACCTCGAAATTTGAAAGTTCAAAGTCAAAACGTTCGCAAATACTGGTTTTATCATTAAAAGGATAATCATATTCATTAGAAGAGAAACCGATGAGACCATTGTTGGAAGGTGAAGACGAGGAATTTTTTAGATGCTAAATTAATTAATTGGCTTTATGTAATTTGTTATTAAAAATTTAATCCATAAATATTCTAGAATAATAGTAGTGGTAGGAAATTTAATAATCAAAATAATTATAAATAGTGCAAAACTATATACCAAGTGATATATATATTCAAAATATGCCGCAAACGGCGATCGCACCGTAAGTTGTAACGGATGCGAAGCAGGATCGAAATGAAATTTGATGGATTGCATAAAGTAATGAATGATGAAAAATACGCCTATTCTCTGCGAATTTTTAATAAAATACAGCTATTTAATAGACAGATATACATTTAGTAAAAGTAAAATCCTAAAAAAATTGTTCGAATAGCTACTTTTGTGATAACTAACAAAAGTCGATTAGATAAATTACTATTAGAATTATTTAAAAAATGTAAGTATTGTAAAAAATCTATATGCATCAGAAAAATGTGACTTTTGGGTTCAGGTTTAAGTAATTAATAAATTCTACTTTATATAAAATGATGTATGTATCTGATAGATAAGAAATAAAAATATATCAATTACTATTCCATCACTCTTATAAATCATGCTATATGAGATCAATCATGAAGGAAAAGAACGATTAAAGCGCAAAGGGCATTCAATTTGTTCAAAGGGTGAAACAACGAATAAAATGAGCACACCACACCCTACATCGCTATATATGCCAGTCATAAAAAACCAATATTGAATGTGGTGTGAATTTATAGTGGAAAGAAAATTGGTGTTGCGTGAAAAATGTAATGCAAAACGAGTAAAAAAAGCTTATAATGCTAAAAATAAGGGTATAAGGAAGTATGGATAATTATGGTAAAAATATGAGGAGTTAATAATGTTACATGTGAAAAAAGTGGAATAATATTTGAATTAAAATTTAACTGTCCAATTTTGAACCACTTATAATTTAGAATGACAAATTTAATTTAAAGAGTAAAATATAAAATCAAAATCTAACGCAAAATAAATATATTTTTAAATAAAAGGTTTTATAGAAAAAATAATTTAAAAACTAACTTTTGGTTTTGGTGGCAAAGGTGGTGGTATTTTGCTCGTTCTTGACGCCATATTTGTTATATTGTCGTTTAGACTGTGATTCTGTTGTAATAGATCATTGTCATCTGGACGAATACCAACTACGTTAGTAATGGGAATTGAAGACATAGAAGTTGATTTTCCATTCGTTAATTGAAGGCGTGAAATCGAAGATAATGCTGAGGTTGATTTACGTGGCGGAGCTGACGGAGGAACACATTCTATAAAATAAAAAAATTATAGAAATTCTGATAAAAATAAAAAACACGTTATGAATGTTAACTTGAAAAATATACATAATTTGTAATAAGTTAAACTAAGAAAAACATGCCAGATAGTTCGCTTCTATTATCATTTTCTGTAGAACGTTCATCAATGGTAACAGCATTTGAGGTAATCGGCATATCTTTATCACCCAAAAGCAAATTGTCACAAAAAAAAGTGGCAGAAGCTTGAAGAGATTCGTTTTGTCCAGTTTGTTTGAACAAGTCAACATCGTCATCACTATGGTCATCCACACTTCCTTAATAATATAATCATAATGAAAATAATGAAAACAAAAACCTCCAATGATCTTAAACGAATTAGAATCTTCATGACTTTCTAAATCCTTAATTGTGTTGAGTTGAAGAATGGCACCGTCTAAACTGCATAATGATGATCCGGAATTACTCGTAGGAATACGATCAAGTGTTGAAAAGCAATCTAGCTCTATTGAATTAATAGATAAATCTAATAAAATGAATTAATACTTTTTTGATTAGCAATTGTTTCGTTCAAATTCGTAATAGAATCAGCACGAGCCGACTCTGAAATCAATTGACCACCTGAACTGCCGTAAAGGACCAAATCGTCATCAGCATACACTGACTTCTGTGTAATCATAAACTTGTCTCCATCATTTTGCTTAAAAAGTTGAGCATAAGTCTTTAAGGCAGCAACTACAGCAGTTGGATTCCGCTTCTGGTCTATTTCGCTGAAATTAATATGTAAGCTAGAAAATGTAAAGTAGATAGTCTAATAGTAAAAAATAAACGCCAACGATAATACACGACATACACAAAAAAAAGAATTGACTTCTAAGAAAAAAGTATTGCCATATAAAATCAAACTTTATGTCCCGCTGTAGCATTTCCAGCCATGATTGCGGTAAACCAGTGAATCTTTGTCCGTCATAACCAACCTAAAATTCAAAAATTAGATAAAAACAACGTTAATAAAATTTACATGTATTCTGTGAACAGTGTTATAAGGGCCGGATATCTCATTAACACTATTTTGTTGATTTGTACCGCCGTTGCATTGATAATCATTATCAGCGTTACTATTAAAAAGTCGACCTAAGAGGGTTCGAATTCGTACTTTGGATCCAGCTTTTTCTTTATGGATCCTTTCTACGTTATCGGTTCCTGCTGAGGTGGTAAATGAAACAATAGAAGACATAGGCAATTTTAAAGAATTAACTTAATTCATGAGTAATTCTTAAACTGATATTTTTTCTTCTAACTTGCAGATTATTGATTTCAAAAACATAGTATGCCCCATTTTTAGTTTGTACGCCCCACTTAAACGCGGCGGTTGCGAGAAAATAGAAGAAAAAATATGAAAGCGTGAAAACTACCTCACTATTTTCTCTATTCTCCTGTTCTCTAGCCAGCTCTCTTTCTTTCGCATAAGCCTTCTTTACCAAGTTTAAATTTTGAAATCCAATGCTTACATCACGGTAAATTTATACTGGGTTTTGATAATCAGTTTTTGGCAATCCTTAACAATTGGGGCTCCACTCTCAAATATTCGCATTGGCATAGTAAAAACGTGTTTTTACGGGTTATAGAGGTCGCTGATTATGAATTTGATCTTATCAAAACCCTTATCATTTTATCACTAATTTTAAAAATCAAAGATTTTATCAAGATTTTCGCTCATTTGCTGATTACATGCTGGGCATAGTGGGGGTACAATGTAAAATGTTACGTTGTTGTAAAAATTGAATGGCAGATTCTTTTTTATTAATAAGCAGAGTAATTTGGAAAGTATCCATGATAAAATCTTTGATTTTTAAAATTAGTGATAAAATGATAAGGATTTGTGATAAGATCAAATTCGTAATCAGCGACCTCGATAACCCCTAAAAACACATTTTTACTATGCCACTGCGAATATTTGAGGTGGAGCCCCAATTGTTAAGGATTGCCCAGTTTTTTTATTGATCTGATTTGTTTTTGAATATTGTAATGCCATAAAATACGTACCTTTCAAGACCTCTATTGTAATTTTATCGTCTTTTTTATGCAGATATATTCACTTAATCTTGTTTTCGTTCGTTCGTTCTTTCTTTTAATTTTCATAAAATTTCGATGAGTGGGGAGCAAAACACCTCTTACTAAAATAACTTCCGCCCTTTGAGCCTTCGCACAAAATTATTTTAGATACATTCGTTCAAATTTACTATGAAAGGCATTTTGGTAAGATGGTGTTTTGTCCCGGCACGAATTTCAATATACTTATATTTTTTATATTTATCATAATTCTAAAAGTGAAACACCGAGTTTATTCTAATGGATAAGTGAAAACCTTTTTTAATTTAAGATGAGTGATAGATATATATATTTTAAATTTAATTATCAATATTTAGGGACGATAAAGATCTAAATAAGAGGATTTGGAGATCCCTCCAATAATGAAAAACAACTATATATTTGCATTGAGAGAAATGGGAAATTTTTATTTTGCCTAGAATTTTTGTGAAGTTAAGCAATCTCAGCAGCTGACGCTCTTTGTAAAATATCCTTAAAAAAGAAAGGTGCAAACATGTATCCTTGTCCAAGATAAAATTTGCTTTGAAACTCAACCCTGAAAATGTAAATATTATTTAAAATATTATGCTATTATACCAATGTAGTCGTAAAGCATGCAAAAATGCAGAAAGTCCCTCCATTAGCACAAGTATGGAGAAGGTAAGCACTCCAAACGCGAAAAATATTGCATAAAGTGCGATGTAACCTACGTATATTGAACCTTTTTAATATCTTCGTCGTAAATTACCTTTGATGTCGGTCATCCCGAAGGCGTTTTCCAATACCTAATTTAAATTAAAAATAATTTTTATCTTTTTTTCGATTATTATATGCATATCTTATTGGAATTGAGATGAACAATTTTTTGTCATACTCAGATATACGCAAATGGGATAATTTGTTAAAAAATACCATGTCCCAAAGAACTTCAGAAAGCTGTGCATGCGCAAGTGATAATGCCCACAGCCTAAGATAAGAAGCAGTGTGAGAGACACATCCAAGCACATACTAAATATGATTTTTTTGATAATTCACAAATAACCTATACCTCAATCGTATGGATTGCTTGATGGACCATAATATCGCCAAAAGACTAATATAAATATTTTACATTTTTTAATTACATAGTGATTTTTTTTAGTTATTCAATAAAACTTGCCTCATCATGGTGTGCAGAGATACCGCTATGTGACTGTTCATTTTCGTCTATATTATTACCATTGACCGTTTTTGATGGCTTTCTTCCATTTTTCATAAGTTCTGTCTCGTCCTTTTGCATGTTTATTCGAACACTCTAAAAGGATTTTTAAAATGTTAGTTATTATGCTAAAAATTTAGAATCTCTTTTTAATATATTTAAAGTGAATTCTTATTCTTAGATATCTCTAAATACAAACCATGTTGTCAGAAACAGCACGTTTTGCACGTCGTTGATGCATCAAAATATGTATCGGTTTTCCAAACAACATTATTGGTATGCAGAGAACAGCAATTATAACGAGTATAGCCTCCAAAAATGACTGAAAACAGCATTAGCAATTAGTTGCTTTTGAATATTTTTTAAATTTAAGCAACTGTTATAAAAAAACCTGGCCTGGATACCATTGATTAAGAAAGCAACTTGGCAATTCGTGCCCGTTTTCAGCAAAACCAGCCGCACGTTCTTTGAACATAAACCTATTAAAAAGAATTTTAAAAATCAAAAAAGATTTACATATTAATCAAGCCAATCTGAAAAAGAAAAATTTAAATTTAAATACAACTAATTTCTACCAGTAACGAAGGTGCACAATGTGAGCCGGGATAAAAACGACCTGAAATGCTTTGTAATATATATTTTCATATTTTGATTTTTTACTTACCAAAGATAGTATTTGGTTTGACCCAAAAGAATATCCACTTTAATACAATCTGTAGGCACAGATATATGAAGATACAACTCATGAATACCATTTGTGGAATAAATACAGTGAAAATTTCAATCTATAAACCGGAATTTAATTTTTTGGAAAAACGCATGTTATACCGGCGAATTGAAGTATCTGTGGAAATAATAATTTTCTGAATTTATTGAAGAAAAAGGAAGAAAAGCTTACTTGTAGTTTTGATAGGAAAGACATACACCAAATGTCATTTGAGTAATTCCAATAATTACACTAGATTAAAAAATGAAAATTAATTAAAATAGTATTTAAAAACCTAAGCTTCATCTTCATTGAATTCGCAAAATTAAGTTTATTTTCTGCCAAATTCCACACAGGATCTAGGCCAAACTAAAAATATACAAATTTTTTTTAATTTCTATTTATTAAATATAATTTTTAATCGCAAACCGCATAAGGGCCAGACTTCTTCATGTAAGCAAATTCTGCAGGCAATTCCAGAAGGAATTCCTTACCACCATGCTCCGAATGATTCATCCATTGTCCAACTTTTTCTACACTAAAAACTTAATTTTATTTTCCTCTAAAATTAAAAAATATACGGATATGGATTTCGCCAAGAACTTCCAAAGATTGCAAAAGATTTAGCAAATGCATCATTGTAGACTAATAAAAACAATAATAGATATTCTATTTATACATTCAAAAACAAACCAAGACCAGCATGCATAGAGAAAAGGCCCATTAACTGAAAATTTAAAAAATATCACTGATATGGACAAAATGTAGTGTAGATACCCTTGAATACCAAAGTGTACAGTCAATGTAAAAATCTAATGGGTATTATTTTTACATTTACCTAATACTGACTAATTTTATGTTAATATTTGCCCAAAAGTTTTATGCCGCTAATTTAAAAAATCTAACCAAAATAATGTATCGGCCACCAAAGAACATATTGAAAATCTTAAGTAAAAGTAATAAACATTTAAAAGTTCAAATTCTCAACCTCATCCTTTATTTGTCTAGCTTCAAGATTGCGCTCACGAACCACCAAGTATAAACCACAAAGAAACATCAAAATTCCATGCCCCAGATCACCAAACAAAAATAAACAAAAATATTATACAAATATTAATTCAAACCATGCATGAGAAAATGAACGGAAACGTAATTATTGTATATGGGGCTGGCAAATTGATTATAATTATATGTATTATTTAATTTTTACCTGGATTCAATTCTAAATAAGATGCAACCCCGTAAGAATCAACAATTCCTTGGAACACAGCAGTAAATTTGTTTGTTCGATTGAAAGTAGGCGGACTATAATTTAATTTTTTTATTACATATAAAAATTTGTAAATAATTTGTTTTCTTATAGAATTAAAAAATTTAAATCAACAACCTTTCATTCGTATGCACAACATTTAGCACAGGTTTCACACTGCTTCCGAGTTTGCTCTGTTGTAAATTCATATTTAAAAATCTCTTACGAGAGAAAATAGCAAATTCTTCAGAAATTATAAAATTCTATACTGGTTAAAATCCCTAGTAAACAGAAGATGACAAAAATTCAACTAACTCTGACCAAATTTCGATCTATATTATTAATTTTTCCTACCACTCCAGTTTCGAGTGCTTCTCGAACGGCCTGCACATCATCGAGGGGTATCCAACATTCAGCGACAAAAAATTTTCCAATCCCATCGAAAGTAAAGTTGTTAAGTGTGGAATAAATTGATTTGTGGATTCTAACCTATTATTAATTCGATAATTGTAGGAACTTTTTTATTGATATAAAGTTAAGAAAAATACTTGTTTAAGCCAACTACGATGATTCGCCGCCACTGCGTTTAAAACCTTCATTCGATGTTCTCTTGTTTGTGACATAACCTAAATGGGTTTTGGAATTTTATTTCCAAGTTTAATATATATTTTTAAATACCATTTGCATGTCGTTGAGGCCTGATTGGACTTGTTTTAATGCAGACTTTCGGTCAGGACCTGATATAAGATGTCAAAATGTTTAAACTAAAGATCGAACTTGTCCTTGGACATTGGTTGTACTGACGTGCTTTAAATCCTTCACAAACCTGAGGATACCAGTTAAACTTGATTTAATAATAATTTTACAAACCTTATCAATGATTAGTCGAAGGCGTTCTCCGTTATAAAAAATAATAAACACAGACTCTTTGATTGGTTCACTCTAAGAATAAAAAATGTTAGAAAACTATATATGAACAATACTGTTTCTGGATGTTCTAGATGGTCCTCAATTTCAATATGTCGTATAAAAGCGGTACGGCGGCTGCAATTGATTATTAATATGATAATTATATTATGCTAAAAGCAACCAGACTCTCCAAAGGATTCGTTCAAAAGCATTGACTTTTTCAGTTAGAATGACTCCAACCACATAACTAAAAATATGTACATATTAATTATTTTAATTAGTTTTATTTTACCCTGTTGGTTCTTTTTCGGCAGAGTGTAGAGCAATACCGGCTTCACTCTCTGCAGCGGCACTTTGTTGTTCAATCTCATGAACCGCGGCATCACTAATTCCCTGTAAAAATAATTTATGTTATATTTTAAGTAAAGAACGAAGGGATCGGGTCCCGACTCAGTTTTCCGGTCCTTTTTGCCGACACGATATTGTTGGGGAGATCGACAAAAATGGCATTTTTGATCTCGAAAACTATTGGAGAGATTTTTATGGGACATAGATCGTTGGAAAGAGCTCGAAAAAATGGATCGAATGAGGTATGAAAGAAAAAATTTGTTTTGATACAAACCAAGAAAATGTCATCTGAACATTGAAAAATTATGGGGAGAAATGGAATAATACAGTAAGAAACTCGTTATATGAAAACCTCAATTAGCACTGAAACGACAGTTTATAAATAGAGGTTCATTTGTTTTGATGTTTTGAAAAAGCAAACTACGATCGAAATTGCTTGAAAACTTTTTCTGCTACTATTTAGGCTTTAACAAATATTTTATATTAAACTACCCCTTCAAAAAATTGATCAGCTTTTTCTAGCACATGTTGCCATTCTTTAAGCTCTAAATAGTTTCGTTTCAATTGCTGATCACTGTTATTCATATGAATTACATCTCGCTCCAAGTCAACTAATGTTTGCTAAAAATTAAGAATTATCGATTATAAGAAGATCAACACCTCAAGTTGGTTAATTTCATGATGAGGCATAACCTCAACAGGTTCTCGACTTTCAACATTTCCAAATATTACATTATTATCTTTTTTAATTTGTGCTTCTAAAAATCTCATTTTTCGTTCCATTTCGTCGAAGCGCCGTATATCCTTAGCAAACATTCGTTGGAAAGAATTGACATCAGAATTTAACTATAAATTTTCTGATTTTATTTTAATTCCAAAAAATTTAGCAAAATTTCAAAACTAAAAATCTCACATCTTTAAATTGAACGTATGGCTTTTTGCCAAGTTCAGCAACGCAAGAGAACGCAGCATCCCTTTCTACAATCATCTGATTGTAAAAGATTATTAGTATTAAAATATATAAAAATTAAAATTTAATATTTGCCTGGCAAAAGCGCATTTCCTCGCTACGATAAAGGGAGCCCATCTTTGACTTTTATAAAATGTATTCGGAAGACTCAAATTATTAGTAAATTTAAAATTTTATTTAGAATGTATCGTTTTTATTGCTATATATTATTTTGAATTAGTAGCACTATTTTATAAACAATATATTACAAAATAATTTGATTTATTAAAGAGTAAATTAAATATTTTTTAAAATTATAAATATATAATTCCCGTCATTATGTACTAATCCGTCAAAAGTGTTATTTCCGTTTCCCTTATTTTAACAATGTTCCTCTTTTCTCAATCATTTTTATGTACATATTGAATAGATATATAAAATGAGGTTTTAAAAAACATTAAAAATGTCGCGCAAATAATTAAAAAAAACAACAAAGGAATAGTAAAAAGAAGCAGAAAATCTTCCATATTAGAATAATAATAATTCCCATCGGAATATAAGTATTTATATTTCATTGTATATTTAAAAGTGGAAAGAAATTTTAGCAATTAAAAAAAAACATAAGCCTGTAATTTACCTTAAAACCAGAGAGTAACTCGGGGTTTATTTCAGGCTTTATTGTATAAACCTTTGATTTTAGGTAAATACAGGCGCAATAATTAGAGCATTATGCAAAAAAGGTTTGGAAAAAGTTATACAATTAAAAAAATAAAAAATTTTTATAAAAAGAAAGTTCAAAAAAATAAAAATAGAAACACAAAAATAATTTTTAAAACATTAAAATAAGCGTAATATCGACTGCGCTTAAATTTAGTGTTTACCTATTCATTTATACAACCCAAGTGAAAAGAATATAATTTTGCGCAGTGGAATAGGTTATATTGCGTCTGGAATATAAAAACTATTTTAAAAAAAATTAAAATTGAATATGTTAAAATAACGTATATTCGAAATATTTCATTTTGTTAGTAAAACATAAATGTATTTGAAATTTCAACTTGAATTTAAGCTCATTATCAATGTTAAAAACCATAAAATTTAACAGATAGAAAATCAGTACTGTGTACATTGCTTACTAAGCTAAGGTATTTGAACAAATAAAGGATTGAAAAATTTCGAGAATTGCGCGCCATGATATAATTTTTTCGGAAAAGTAAATTTTCCAATCAACTAAAATTAAAAAACAAATATGAGGCAAAATAAACAAAATTTTGTGCTGAGAGATGTTGCAAATTTGAAGAGGCACAATTAAATTTAAAATTATTTACTCAGATATAGATTTTAATATAAACAAAATACATTGTAGAGTAGAATATATGAGAGATTCAGATATCGGATTACTGCGCGAGAAATGAAAATGGCGACTTAATTGTTCATCATCATCGCCAAAATTCACATAATTCAATCAATGGTAATTTAAAGGATGTGAGGAATATTTGTAGCACCAGTGAATGCACTACTATTTTCACTCAACCGCAACGAATAAAAAATAATGTATTAAATTTTGTAGAAAAAAAATAATTGTAAAAAATGAGAATTTCTATTTTAACTCATAAAGGGTATAGTTTTTAAATGATTTTGGTAAAACTTTAAATGTGAGTTTTGCATAACACTTTTTTAAAAACTAAATAAACAAAATAAAAAATGTTAAATATGTTAATCGGAAAAAAAACTTCGCTTGATGCCAAAATTTGTAAACCAATAAATTTTTGTGTATATTTACACTTATATCGGAGGAGGTAGGGGAGGAAGTGATGAAAATAGTTTTATGAAAGTGGTGTGATTACAACTAGAGAGGAAAAAGAAAATGACACAAGGTGAAAATAAATAGTGAAGAGTGACAATTTGTTTGAGGGGTCATATCCTAGTCACCAATTTTCTTTACAAATTTAAACATAATACGAGTGAAAAGCAGTAAAAACTTGTAAAAAAAGCTTTTGTCAAAAGAAAAGCAAATGACAAATTAGGATCATGAGAAATTATAATTATTGCGCGAAGTTTTCGGTTATTAGAAGTTATTTACAAAAAATATTAATTGTTTTCAAACGATTGAAACAACTAAAAATTGATAAAATTAAAAACAATTAATGTGTATTAAAGGAGTGAAAATAATCAGCAAAATGTAGAAAAGAAAACAATGTTGAACACCGCCAAATATATAATCTAGTTTGGGGAAAAAGAAGAGAAATTATATTATTGATAATTAAACTGATTAAAGTTAAGTGTTAACAAAGTGATTAGAGAAAGTATTTCGTGGATAGTACATGCGGACAATTTTTAACAATAAAAAAGAACCAAATTTAGGATGGAATGGCAGATTGTGAATTGAGTGAATGGTGACCAGCTCTATGGAATTGGGGATGAGCGCATAAGAGGGAGCGACGACCACTTTTTGATTTTTGGTTTCACCTGCGCGTTAATACATGAAAATTTGAAAAAGAAAAAAAAGAAAGACAAGTGTTCATCGAGAATAGGAGAAGGTAAGAGAAAAGATAACAAACTCCGACGAAATTCAGTTGCGTTGGAAATTTGCGATTCTTTAAAATGTTAATTAACGTAAATTTATATTAACAGTTAATCCTTATAAATGTCAAAAATAATAAAAAAACAAATCGTCACCCATCAAAAAACATAAAAAATACCTGACAGCCACATAGGATTCGAACCTGCTCCAAGTTAACGTACAAACCAAGACTCTACCAGCTGAACCACAGAGTAACTGGGAGATAACTTTCTTTTCTTTCATAAATAAAAATAAAAACATTATTAATATTAAAAATATTTAAACCTCAAATTTAATTTTGTATTAAACCCATAGAAACAAACAGCGCAGAATTTTGAAGATCTCATTACTTTAAAATATTTTAATTTAAAAAAATTAAAAAGCAAACATCAGCATGTATAGAAAAAACAAAAGAAGGAACAATTGTTTTGTACATCGTCACACGTACATTGGCAAATAAAACACAAGAGCAGAAAAGGGCTAACAAGAACACCATTTAAACTTTAAAAAAATAAATTAGAAACGAAGAAATCGATACTTTCTAACACAGACTAACAAAAACTTTTTAATGTCTCCATGGCATATTACAAAAAACTTTAAGCCTAATGATATAAATCTTCAAGCAAGAATATCATCTAGGACATAAATCTGCAGGCCTCTTTTTGATACTTCCCATAATCCAAAAATCTACCCCTTTTTTCTCAAATTTTTAATAAAAGAAACCTTCATCATTAATCCCATAATTGAAAAACTCATTCTCAAAATATTCATATATTCTGGAACATTATCTTCAGTCGAAATATGTTGAAAATATTTGGATTTGTTGGTTTGAATCTATGAGTTAAAAAAATAATTAAAAGACAAATAATCTTAACAAACAAAACTAAAAACGAAAACAGGGTGAAGAAATTCATTTGCTTTAAGACTCTATCGCTCCTCTACTCAAAGCAAATAAAACTCTGCTTCACTAGCAATACTCTTTTCAAATATCGACAAAATAAACAGAATGCCAAAAAATTAAATTTTAAAGAAATGAGTGACGTAAACGAAACGCAATCTGGCGTATCGATTTTTTTTCAGTGCAAAAACTAACCTTGTTTTTCCTTATATTTTTGTTTCCATTGTTCCAACATTCTGACGAACATCTCATCCACTTCGATTGTTGTCATCCATGTTGTTCAAATGTTGCCATGTTGATTTCACCTGTTACAAAACTAAACTCTGGAAGATTGCGAAAAAGAATCAAAGACAAAACAAGGACAAAAAATAAAACAAACAAAAAAATAAGAAAGTTGGGGTAATCGCTCGCGCAAATTTTTAGCAAATTTTTCGATTTTTAATTAAAAAGTTAAAATCTTACAAGGCCTGTAGATGGAGAAATTGGTTGGTGAACATGAAGTGTTGTCACCAAGCAGGGCCAGGAGGTCGGAGTTGCACCTGGCTGAAAAAAGAAGACCCCCCCCCCTAAAATAATAAAAACCGCGAGCCACCAAACAGTGCTCCTACGTCCATGTTGAGAAGAACAGTGCTCCTTGAGAACATGTTGACAGGGCTCCTGCATACATGTTGACAGCTTGAAATGAGAATGAAACTATTCTAACAAAGTGAAAAAACCAGCGCCATTGAAGCTGTTGTCGGTCAGTGTCCTTGTGCCAATGTCGACAGACTGAAATAAAAAGATGAAACTATTCCAAAAAAGTTAAAAAAACCGATGCCATTGAAGCTGTTGTCGGTTAAGCCAGGCCAACTATAAATATCAAACTACTAAAAGAAAATTGAATAAAAAAACTAACGCAAATTGCAAAGCATGTTCAAGACAATGTAGAGCATGTAGAACACATCGTTGAACATAGCACATCCTGGAGCTTATATAAAATTTAAAAAATTAATATTTATTAATTAAAAAAAAATAAAAATTAAAAAAATTAAACCGCAGCCATCCATCGTCCATCCAGCTTCCAGTTGTCCAGAGTGGTGAAGAGCTTTAAATTGAAAAAATGTTAGATTTTTTAATTTAATTTTTCATTTTTTTTTAATTTTTTAAGTTTTGCGCGCGCTACAGGGAAACGAATAAAAATACGGGTACTTACGTATTATCCCCATACATTGCGGACAAAGTTTTTGCGGACAAATATATTTATTTATATAAAACAATTACAAAAAAATCAATCAAAAGGCCAATATTTTCCCTAGGCAAGCATAATTTCTTCAAAGACATCTCCATCACCAATCATTTTCCTCCACATAAATTCTGCAAAATAACTCTCCAAATGATGACGTGCTGTACCTCTATGCTTCTTATTACGCCATTTGGCGCTGCCCCACATTCTTTCAACTTGTTGAGTATTACATCCAGTTTCGGGGTCTACGAAGTTGTACCTAAACAAAGTTTGGTGTTCTTTAGCCCAGCAATACATAAACCTGACAATTGTCACAAATGAAAGCTTCGTATTGCTGAACCAATTGCCACTGCGAACACCAAATTGTTGGTGACATCTGCTACATTGCCAAACAGGACGTTGAAAGTAGTAAAGTTTCATTTCATCCCCATTGCGAGAAACTCTCCTTTTATGTAGAAGACCACGATCTTGTAAGAATTCGATGGCATCTTTTTCCGTTGTTGGCAAATCCCAAATTTTCATTATAAAATAAATAGATGCTAAATCAAATAGAAAATAATAAAGAGTGTACTTTATTCTTAGTTTCCATGTTTATTATACACCAAACAAAATTTAAACTGTTGATTGATTGCCAAAGGCAAATGGAAGGAAAGGAAAATAAATATATTTGTCCGCAAAAACTTTGTCCGCAATGTATGGGGATAATACGTAAGTACCAAAATACGAATGAAAATAATAAAAAACGGATGAGAAATTAAAAAACGAATGAAATAATAAAAAAAATCAAGAAAAACGTAAAAAAACACGAAACGGAACTCCGCGGAGATAAACAAAATATTACAATAATAATCAGAAAAAACAAACAAAAAAGCCAAGCCAACTTTGTTTAAAATATATACGCCAAACTATAATTAGGATCATTTTGTATTTTTAAAATGCCAATTTTCAAAATGTCAACTCTCTATACTTTTTTCACTTAATATAACTTGACTCAATAACTGTCTTAACTATTATTTTATCTTTTTCTCTCGCTTTTATCTCTTCTTTTTTATATTCATTATGAAGAATAAAAGACAAAATTTCCAAAATTTCGTGCCAGTTTGTTTATATGACAGACGGCATTTTAGAGATTTATTACTCATTTTTTTATGATTACAGCAACTTATGACGATAGTGACGCATAATTGTTGAAGGATGGCTTTGCTTTTGGAATTTTTACTCGTTCATTTTGTTACTTGGCTGTTAATAGATGTATTTCTGATACAGTTTTGATTTTTTATTTTATTTTAAAATTTATTTTTATACTATAGATTTTACTATCAGTACAAGTCTGTTTTTAAGTTAAAAATCGGTCTCTATTTTACAATTCACGGGCTTTATTTTTTCAATTTAAATAGTATCATGAATTTAAATTTAAACCAAAAATCGTTTATATTTATTATATTTAAAAGAAAACGAAAATTATATTAGTTAGGAGAAAGTTTCAGTTTTATGTACATGTACAGATATGTCTAATACGTGGGTGACGAAACACAACAAACAGTTGATAAAAATAGAGAAATATTTGAAATTCAAAATTATAAAATTTTTGTAATCTTATGTGGATTTAGTTGTGTATAAGAAATTCTTTTGAAAAAAATGAGCAAATTGACAAAAAAGGAAAAATTGTAAACAATAGAAAAAATATTATTAAATTAGAATATATTTGAATAAATTACAAATTTACATAAAGAAGATTAGCATTAAAAAATAGTGATATAATGAATAGTTTAAAAATGCACAAATTTGCGAGGTCCGAATCAAGAAGCGTTTGTTTTTATGCCGAGTTTTGGAGGAAAGGTAAAAACTATAGGTGAATACTACATGTTAAGGGGAAAATATGAATAAACAAAACATTCAAACATAAATTTGATGGCAATAAAAATAATAAATATCAAGTAAAAAACCTATCCACCTTCCATAAAAGATTAGAAATATCGAAACTCCCCTTTTGGACCCATCCGTTGCCGAATCAAGTCTGGAGTACTAGAGTCTGATGATGACGAATGTGAGGGACCTGTAACTGCTGAACCATGCGTTGAAAATCGTTGTGATCTTTGTTTATGTAGCTGTTGATTGTGATAGTGATTAGGTCGAGTATTATTAACAACATTCCGCTGTAAATTAAAATAGTAGTGCTTATTGCTATAAAACCTATACTGCATTTAATGAATCATCAATCTCATCACTTTGTTGATCCCAATCTTCGAATGTAAGCAAGGAAAGAATTGTGTGCGGCACAAAACCTGAACGACTGTGAACATTTCGGCATTCCCACCAATTTCGAGTATCATTGAGCACCTAAGATACAACTTTAATTAAAAATGATTAAAAATATTCAAACCTCCAAATATTCTCCTCTAGACACAGTCAATTCCTAAAATTAAATTAATTATAAAGATTTTAAAACAATATAACTTTAGAGTTGCAGGCATTTCTATCATATGTAACTTGCACTGTTTTACAACCTCTTCTTGACAATTCATCAAGAAATGCCTTTTGGCGTGGTGAATTCTGCTCCAATAACTAAAATTTTATATTGTGTGTATTTTCTTATATAAATTTTATTATATACCTGGATAGAATTGGCGTTTGAAAGTCGTGGACTACCGTTGCTTATGTTAATGTTACTGCTACCATCAAAAGTTGTATTTCCTGAGGGGTTAGATGGAGTAGTCGCCGGCTCCAATTTCTGACGATTGTTTTCGTTAAGGAGAGTTTGAATAGAGCCAGAATGACGGTCTAGCTGTGGGCTAGCATGTATTGATGAAACTCTTAAACAAAGAAAAATTATTTAAAAAACAAAAATTTGTAAAAAGTAGCAATTTTTCATTACCCTCGATAAAAGTCAGGTCTATCAGATTCAGCTATTGAACGTTTCTCGCTTTCTCGATGAAGCTGTCGTCTCTAAAACTCGACAGAGATAAAACTTCTTGATTTCAAAAAAGTAACCTCCTCATCCAGTCGATCTGCTTCATCACGAAGTCGTTGTTCTTGCTCTAAAAGTTGACGCTCTTTTTCCAAGACCTTTCTCCGCTCAAATTCCAGACGTTCCTTCTCCAAATTGATACGAGCCAATTCAATCTAATATTAAAAAAAGGTTAAACAAATGAATAATAAATATTCACTCATTAGATTTCAATTAAGAAATCAAACCTCATCACTAATTCTTACACTGTCAAGTTTGGCAGCTAGATTGGCTAATGAAGCACTGTTATCATTGTTCCTTGTAATTGGGGGAGATTGTGAATTAGAAAAATAACTTCCACCACCATTTACAACAGAAGGATGAAATCCTCCAGATGGAGCTGGTGCAGACACACCTCTATGGATTGGAGGAGGAACAGAGCCACCATATCTAGATGTATTTCTGAAATAAGTATAAGGTTAATTAAAACAAAATATTCAGTGATACCGTAAAGGACGCTGTTGATAAGTCGACACTGGAACCGAATGACCATTGCTTTCCCAATGTGGATGTTGCGGTTCTCCAATTTGTGAGGGATGTCCATATGGAGCAAACCCATCCAAAAACAAAGGACGATACGGCGGAGGCAAGTGGCCAATCCAATCCTCGCTGTGGGAAAATATTTTATTCATCGTATCGAAACATTTTTAACATACGGTGGAGTATTCCAAGCCTTTCCTAAAGCATTCCAAACATCCATTTCTTTCGGGAACAAATAAGTACGAAGCAATTCACAAGTTTCCAATGAAAGTAACGGAGTATAAACTTGTTGGGCAACCTAATGTATTTATTTTAAATAGTCTTCAAAAGTTGATTAGTATACCTGTTGTCCAAGCCCCCATTGGCAAGCATCCAAAATGACTGTCAATGGAGTAAACAAAAAATGTAACAGCTCATGAGCACTTGGCTCGTGAATGTGATTTTTCAATTTTGCCTTTAAATTAATAATAAGAAAATAATTTTATTAACTACCAAGAGATTGAAGCATAGTTTAAATTTGCTGAAAATCTCGGTAAACTCCCCATAAGAAGGAATTTGAGCCCGGAGTTGCAAAATACTATTTTGTTGAGACATATTCATATCTAATTAATTAAAGGTGTATTTTTAATTTTACCAACCTGACTTTTTTCTTCCCTTCTTTTTGTTATTATTTCGTTGTTGTAACTCTAATTCACGCTGTGCAATTGCTGCAGATTGAATGCGAACAACAAAACGCTCAATGTCGTCGAAACATCGATTCAGCGTATTCTATGATAAATTAGTTTTTTTACAAAGGTCCTATAATATTTCAAAAGCGTAATTACCACGTCCATTTCAAAATATTCTGTACTGTCTGACTCGCCAGTTAAATCATCACGATTTATTTGAATTCCATTTGGGATTGCATTTACTCTTTCAAATGGTCTCGATGCGTGATAAGATGTATAACGAGGAGATCCTGATGAATTGGAAGTCCCGCCACGCCGTCCAGGTTTAACCTTGTGAAAATGACCTCGTGTGTAATGATGCAAATCCTCAGCAACTTCTTGGGCAGAAACACCAATGCACTATTTTAAGAAATTTTAAATTAAAAAAATAATTCTAACCAAAAGAATTTGGTTTTAAATTTCCAAAAATTACCTGGAAGATATGCATTTCTGTTGGCACAACTCCCCCACTTTTATTTGGCACATCATGCTCACGTACAACAAAGAGAAGTACATTATTAAAAATATCGTTTGCATCTGTGCTAATATGTGCCGAAGGGTCAGTAACCAAATTAAGAGGAAATTCTTCAACAAGTGCCTGATAAGGTTTTGAGTTAAAAATTTTTAATTAAAAATTACTCCATTTTCCTCAAGAACAGCTATACGATCTGGATGCAATGTAAAAAGCATAGGAACAGGGCTAAACGTCAAAATTTTATTTGAAAACACATAATTAAAAATAAACCAAATTGCACTGTTTCTCTCCATTTGTTTCAACTTTCTAATGCCGTCCTAGATACATAACAAATTATTAAGAAAATAGGAAATTTTTTTTACCGTTGGGTTAACCAATCCAAAAAGTTTTCCAACCGCAAATGAGGCAAGGTGTTCAACACCATAAGCAGGAATATGCTGAGTAATTGTAGAAGGATGATGATGTGCATCAGTGAATTCGTGAGCTCCTGCGGCCGTATGCCGCCGAGTGAAGGGAACATTTCCAACAGATGGTGGAAATTGGTTTTGAGCATTCTATTATGGTACAAAAATTAAAGATCCAAAAAATAAAACCCTGTAATCCATTGAATATTTTTGCTGTTGATTTGGAGAATCTTTATTACTGCTCTTCAGGGTTGTAGTAGTTGTTTGGAAATGTTCACGTTGTGTTTGTGGAGTATTGTTTTGTTTGTTTGTTGCTGAAGAATAACTGGAAAAAATAAATTTTTATTATCTAAACAAATAAAAATTACTAGTAGGATGAAGGTGTGTTATTGTTGTTCTGTTTTGCAGTGTTTGGTGATTGAAAATGCCCATTTGGCCCCAATTTATTGTTATAAAAATTTGTTCCTGCAACATCAACATTGCTGCTATACTGTTTCCGATAGCCCAAAGGCTTTGGTGTTGAACCGTTTGATGCGTAGTACTGCGTTCCAGTAGAGGCCAGTTTGAAAGGAATATTAGAAATGTTCAAGACAGGGCTAGAGCCGAAGAAGTTACTGAAATAAAATTTTTTTTATAAATCACAATAAAGAAAGAAAACCGCAAAAAAGATGATTCTTTTAATAAATAAATTAATATGTTAAAATGTTTTGAGCGCAACTGATAAGCTAGAATAGTTAAATTAAAGACGATTAAAGAAAATATTAAAAACGAGAATTTAGATAACTGGGTGAAGGGAAAAAACAATAATCAATGTGTCAAAAACATAATTTTAAACTAAAAAATATTTTCATCTAACTAATTTTCTATACTTTTTTCCTATGCTCATATTGTATAGGATTATGTTTTTAACTTGCAGACTAATAAAGGGAAACACAAAAGTTTTCATTCAAACAAATGCATTGAAGGAAAAGAGAAGATTTGATTGTTTCGTTTTTGGTAGGGGAATTATAAAAGAAAAAATGAGAGAAATAAATCGTATAGGCCCAAAACAATACTTTCAACAATTGTACGAATTTGATAAGGCCGTATTTATAGAGAAAATCGAGAAACAAAATGAGAAACAATGGAATTATTTGTTAAGGATTGTTGTATATTTTGAATTGTTTTATTTTTTCCTAAAAAGGAGGCTGGATTTTTTTGCAAGATTATTTGGGAAAATTCAAAAAGGTAAGGGATTCTTCAAATCGGCCTATTCTAAATCGTTTTTTACCGAACTTGGAGCGTTAAAAATCTAAATCATGTTCGAGAACTAAACTTTCATAAAAATACTTAAATACAAGTCCTAAACCAACCGTTGCATATTCTTTGTGTGATTTATTGATTGAGAGAAAATGTCTTCCCCGGAGAGCACAACAAACATTGTGTTGGCGCATATTTATGCGAACTACTCGCGCGCGCAAAGGACAGTGATCAAAGCAAAGGAAGATGAATGAAAAGAGAAGAGGAGTCAATATAATGGATGGATATGAAGAGTGAGCGGTAAATTGCAACGGATTAGTCTTGTCCTTAGCAAAACAAATAAATTCGTAAAATAGGCTTTTCTATTCTTAAAAAATTCGGCACCTTAATTTAAGACTCCTAAAGAACACCTCAATTTTTAATCAATAAGAAAACTTGTTAGCATAATATTATAATTAAAAATTTTAACCTTTGCCTTAGCGGATTATGAGCTGTATTTTGATTATTTCTTGTTCCATAGTGTTGTTGCGAGTTTCTGATAATTTCTGGCTTCAAATTAATAACAGCTCGCTGTTGGCGATAGTCATCAGCGGTTTTCTGATTGAAATCAACATTATAGTGGACTGGAAAACCATCCGTTTCAAAACTGGTCCTGTACATTGAAAATTACTTAAATAATGGTGACATTGAAAATCATCTAAAAATCAAATTATTTTGAAAATAAAAAGCTAATGTACATTTATTTAATTACAATGTTTTATGAGATATGATTGGGATTAAAAAATTTTGTTGAAGAATTTTTCATGGAAATAATAATTAGAACAAATATACTAAATATAAGATTCTTCTCCTCTAGTAGTGTTAAAGTGGATAATCGGGAAAGAAGAGGACCTGTTTCACACATTATATGAAGAAAGTTGATATAAAGATATTTTGTGGTTTATCGACAGCGCAGAACTAAAATATGAATGTTTACGTACATATGACTGATCGGATATATAGGATTTAATGAACAGAAGCTAAATATATGTAATAATTCATAATAGTATATAAATAAGGCCACACAATAAATTTTATGTGCGGGGAAGGAATTTTCACTGCGCGGGTATATAATTGAAGAAATACAAATGGATTTAATGAGTGGAGCATAGGAATGTTTTGAAGAGAGCCTGTTAGTGTGTGATTGACTTTGCAACGCAGCAAACAATAAATTGGGGTTCTAGATAAGACGGTGCTTGCTTGCTCAATGGGTTTGCTATTTGTTGCGCAGTTAATGTTGCAGTCATTGGTTGATTGTTGCTGATTGCAAACCGAAAAAAATGGCCGCCATGAATGTACCAGATATAAATATGAGCATTAATCCTTTGCATAGAGTAATAAAACGATTTAGGTCATTAGAGTCTGATTTAAGATTTTCAAAGCTAATAAATAATTAAAAAAATTTAATTTTGAGAATTGATGTTGCATTCATTATATAATCAGTCACGGTTCGGCAAAAGATTCACAACTGGACATAATGAATAGAGAAAAAAAGAAATTATAATAAATGTTTTGTTTCATTGTAAAATTAGTAAAAATGAAGAGTACTTTATACAAAAGGACGTTTTTTGAACTTTTTACGTTACGTATCAATGTCATCGAAAAAAGTCATTTGAGTAAAAATCCCATCCCTAATATTTAATAACTTTCATTTATTGAATTTCATATTCCGGCATCAGGCTTTTACTCTATAAATTAATTTAGTAACAAATAGCTAAAAACAAGCTATTTTTATTTTTTATCCTCTTATTTATGGTTGAATGGCTATTGTGTTTTGCGTTTCCGTTTATCGTAATGTATTTGTTAACATCCAGTGCCACCGCCGCCGCTCACAAACTAAGCTAAAAACGGAAATGCATTTAACTCCCCAGTCGTAGTGTTAAGAGACAGATATTTTTACGGACCAATGTGTTTCTAGTGTTTGTAGTTTGTTTATACGGAAAAAGCAGCTGAATTTTTGCGCTTGCTTGCTCTTAACGATTATTGGCATCGGAAAATTGTAAAACATTTGAAAGATTCTTAATTTATTACATCTTATCTAAAAGAAAAATAATATCTTGATAAAATTTTAAATTATTTACTCCTATTATTTTTTACTTATCAAATATAGTTGATCATTAGGCTTTACCTTATTTAAAATTGCAAAAAAAAATAGTAAAAGTACTAATATTGTCGGAAGTAAACCCATTCATCCATCATCCATTCTTCTCTGTCCATTTTCCTCATTCATCCTCCACATATTCTCTTAGGGCCGCATACTGCTCTCACATTTGTAACCCTCACAATTCCTTTTCCAATTCGCATTTCCGGTCCCCATTCCCTTAAATCCCCATCCTTCAATGAATAAAGTAAAGGAGACCAAAAAAGCACACAAACCACACAATTGAAAAAACAGGTAAATATTAATTCTTAGCTGAATTTTAGATTGCAAAAATCAACAGGTGTTATTATATAGGTATCTGTTCGTTTTTGTATAAACAAAACAAAAATGTTTGGCCGTTCCAGCCTCTTTTTAGTTTTTATTTCTTTTTTTTCCAACCAACCGGAAATTGACCTCTCCCCTCACACTCAACTTTTAGGCTTGTGTGGGAATGAGAAAATTTTGCTTTAGACAAATAGGTATATAAAATGTAATTCAAATAAATATACACGAACGCCTAGACAACAGCTGATACAAAAAAGACACTATTCAATTTTATGAGTTCGGTTGAAAAAACAAAATAAACTTTAAAATTTTTTTCTTTTTATTGCTTAAAATGCTCTTATTTTTTTCAAAAAGTCCTTTAAATTTAAAAGTTGTTTTTAAATTTTATTTTTTAAGTTCACGTTTTATTCACAATTATACATTTATTTTTATTTGTTTATCATTACTGGCTGTCACAACAACAAAAAACCGATTTAAAGCGGAAATCTAATTATATAATTGAGAATGTTTGTCTGTTTGTCCGGTTTTTATAGACAAGTGATTGGGGGAAGTGAAAATGGAGGGTTTTTATAGTAAAGTTGCAACTTGAAATAAGTTTTAAGTTTAAATTTAAAACTTGAAAACAAACTTGAACTTAAAACTTGAAAACAAACTTGAACTTAGAACTTGAAAATAAACTTGAACTTTAAAACTTGAAAATAAACTTAGAACATGGATACTATAAAAACCCTGTATTTTGATCAGTCTTTAACACCACTACATTGCAACACTACAAACATAAACAACGCTCTTTGCTAGATTTGCTTCAATATGGACGCCGACGAACCTTGCTGCTCCAGTGATGACATAAGAAAAGAAGCCGTGCTGAGGAACAGAGATGGACGCTTGAGTCAGAGACGCTTGAGTCAGAGACGCTTGAGTCAGAGACGCTTGAGTCAGAGACGCTTGAGTCAGAGACGCTTGAGTCAGAGACGCTTGAGTCAGAGACGCTTGAGTCAGAGACGCTTGAGTCAGAGACGCTTGAGTCAGAGACGCTTGAGTCAGAGACGCTTGAGTCAGAGACGCTTGAGTCAGAGACGCTTGAGTCAGAGACGCTTGAGTCAGAGACGCTTGAGTCAGAGACGCTTGAGTCAGAGACGCTTGAGTCAGAGACGCTTGAGTCAGAGACGCTTGAGTCAGAGACGCTTGAGTCAGAGACGCTTGAGTCAGAGACGCTTGAGTCAGAGACGCTTGAGTCAGAGACGCTTGAGTCAGAGACGCTTGAGTCAGAGACGCTTGAGTCAGAGACGCTTGAGTCAGAGACGCTTGAGTCAGAGACGCTTGAGTCAGAGACGCTTGAGTCAGAGACGCTTGAGTCAGAGACGCTTGAGTCAGAGACGCTTGAGTCAGAGACGCTTGAGTCAGAGACGCTTGAGTCAGAGACGCTTGAGTCAGAGACGCTTGAGTCAGAGACGCTTGAGTCAGAGACGCTTGAGTCAGAGACGCTTGAGTCAGAGACGCTTGAGTCAGAGACGCTTGAGTCAGAGACGCTTGAGTCAGAGACGCTTGAGTCAGAGACGCTTGAGTCAGAGACGCTTGAGTCAGAGACGCTTGAGTCAGAGACGCTTGAGTCAGAGACGCTTGAGTCAGAGACGCTTGAGTCAGAGACGCTTGAGTCAGAGACGCTTGAGTCAGAGACGCTTGAGTCAGAGACGCTTGAGTCAGAGACGCTTGAGTCTACGTAAGAGGCACTTTGCTGAGAAACATGAGTAAGAGAAACGTGATTTTGAGAAAGAGATAGTTGAGTCTGAGTAAGAGGCACTTAAGTGAGTCACTGAGTCTGAGTCAGAAACATTTGAGTCTCAGTATTTATGTGTTTTGTTCTTTTAAAAAGTTTGTAAGTGTAAAGTTTTTATTGTCAGAATATTTTAAGTTTATTGTTTTTTGCTAGCGGAGAAGGACGCCCGAAGGGCGTCCATCTCCGCTAGTAATAAATAAATATAGAGCTGTCAGTCTTTTTCTTATTTTTTTATTGACGGAAAATTGACCTATAGAATTAGTAAATAATTATAAGATTAGTTCTCTTTTAGAATTCCTACTTTTTCGGATCTAACAAACAAATTGAAACAACTTTAAATTTCACTTAAGCCTCTATTGTCCCTTTTCATTTTGTCAACAAATTTATAACATACTGGCAATCAAATGTTTTACTTTTAAATATATACTTTCATCATTATTCATTCGTCCTATCTCGTGCCCTTTATCCACTCTGTTTTTTCCTTTAAAATTCATTTCCGCCTTTCTTTCCATTCACAATTCAGTGTAATAAAAGCTGAAAAAAGACGATTTAATAAGCAGATTATTCAAATTTAATTTTTTTACCTTGTTTTTATTTAAAAAAATGTTTAAAAATATAATAAAAATAATTTTACGCAAAAATTCTACCTTTTTGTTGAATTGTGTAAATTTTTCCCCCTTACCCATAAAGAGGTTGATTTTATGAATGCATTTTTTGTGTTTTTTGTCTATCATCCCACAACGCATCTTTTTCGTGCATCTGTGCATACTTCCGTTTACTTCCGACTCCCATTCACCCAATATATTTTCCATTTTCTTCTCTTTGAGCGCCTTTAAACCATATCAGTGGCGACAGCGATAAAAAATTAATTTATTGCATTTCCTTTAAAAATTACCCTTTGTTTAAAATTTATCGCAAACTCTCGTTTCTATATGCCTAAAAGATTCGCCGAAAAAAGTTTTTTACTCAAATATTTTAGAGGCGTTTTTTGTTGTTTTTCGCGTATAACGTAAATTATTGTGCAAATGATATTCAATTTTTGATCTCCTTCTAGTAAAAATTTGTTAATTTTTTCTAAATTCTTATTTTTTTCTTTTTAAATTTTTTAAAAGATTTGAAGTTATAAGCCTTTTATGTTTTATTTTTTAACATCATTTTTATTAAAAAAATCAATAATTAATTTTATTATTAATTTAAACATTCTTCTAATTTGTAATTAAAAAACACAAAAATCTTTATTTCGATAATGCGCTTCATTTAATATTAATTCATTTCCATTTTTCATTTAATTTTTGTATTTCAATACTAGGAAGGAATTAACAAATTTAAAATAATTTTTTAATCATACTATTTTTAATATAATTATTTTTCTAATTTCAAATACAACATTCGTCATTTTTTTGGCTTGTCAATTATTTTCTCCTCAAAAATTTGCAAAAAACATTATTTATAGGTTAAAGTCTAAATTTTTTATTTCTTAATTCAACAGTTGTTTCAATTACTCCCCTAAATATCATATGTCTATTCTCACAGTGTTTTATATAATCATTAAAAAAAGACCAATCTAAGATAGGCAACAACCATAAAAATTTTTTTAAAATATTTTACAAGAAAAATGAGGATAGGAACTATATATTTTTACCCATTTTGCTACAAAAAATGCCCAATCAACGTTCACTCCTTTTTTTCCGGAAATGGGCTATAAATTTGTCACTCCAATATGAATTAGGGGGAAATAGTCATTTAAAAAGGTGAAAAATTTAGTATGAAAGGTCGATTGATAGGAAAAATTATTTTTTTTTAATGCAAATTTTCCTTGTTTTGTCTCTCATTTTCATAAAATATTCATTTTTTTAAATTGTTTGTAAAATTTCCTATTTATTTTAAATTTTTGTTATCATTTTCTATTCATTTTTACTTTCCTGTTTTTAGAAAGAAATTGAATTTTTGTTGCAAAACTTAAAACTATTAAAAATTATTAGATGAGAAATTTAACGCAAATAAACACTATACAACCGGAAATGCATTTTTCTCAACCGTTCAAATAAACATACAATTTACAAAACAAATTTTTGCGTTTTCTAGTTTTTAAATTGTTAATTCCTTTCTTTCTCTTGTTTCTAGTTTTTACCTTGTTTTCCGTCGTTTCCGGAAAAGTTTCATTTGTTTTAAATTCCTTCCTGAAATTTCCGGAAAAGTTTCAGTAATGTTTAAATTTTTTCCGTCGTTTCCGGAAAAGTTTCATTTTTATGTTTAATTTGCGATAAAACCGAGATCCTCCAACTATTAAAAATTTGTTTTTTATTAAAATTTGACTTTTAATTTAGAAAATGGGGAAGAGCAAAGATACTATCGCGTATCACATGATTTGTTTAAATTTGAGTGCATTTTACTGAGACGTAGTGAAACGTCATCTTCAACAACAACAAAAACTAACATTCTTTCATTTGAACACATTTTAATTTTTGATACTTCCTCCTCTTACCTAATTTACTATGCGCGTTACTTCTGTAATTCAAGATACGCACCCAAACGTTCTGCCTAAGAACTTGTTTTTTTATAATGTGACCTTTCTAAAAATTTACTTTTTTTGACATTTAATATGCGTTGAAGCAAAATTTAAATGTCTAGTACTTGTCTTGAAAAATTTTCAACTAAGATTTTTTGCCATTTTACATGCAATTTTGTCTCGTTTTTAGATTCTTGTCTAAATAAATATTTCCGCATTACAAATTATTTATTCACATCCTTTTTTGGCTTTTTTCAAACTACAAAGTTGAAAAGGGGTGATTATGCAACATCACGAATCTATTCACTCATCAAAAAGTCGAATTGTCAGTAATACAACAACCAGCAGTTGCAGTAGTGGTTATACAAGTAGCGGAGGTTATACTACGATTAGCAATTTAAGTAGCAGCGGTTCTTGTCGTCGACAATCTGAAGCAGATCTTGAGCGAACTATGCAATCTCTGGCAGTAACTAAGGTTAAAAATGAAGAAACTGAACGTATGGGTATACGGCCATCTTCTTCTTCTTGCTCATCTTCTTCTTCAGCGTCATTTTCTGCTGCACCTTCCTCTTCCTCATCAATTGATGCTGGTCTTAATGGAATTGAAAATGGAGCTGTTTCGCTTAATCAGCAAAAAACTACTCAAATACAGATAAAGCGACGTGGTAAAACTCAGCTTGGAAAGGTTTGTTTTTTTTAATTATTTCTGACGTTTTGGCTTTTTCATTTTAAGTGCCTCCATCTCGACTTGGTTTCAATCTCTAATTGTAAGAACGTGCGTATAGATTCAACAAATTCTTCTGATGGTGCTAATTGCAATAAATTTAACAACGATATCGATACATCTATTCCAACATTTTCGCCACGTGGTAAACATCAATTTCAGGTTTTAAATGGCATGAAATCAAATTTATTTAAAAAAAATAATTTCTAAAACAGCACAACTTTCGAACAAAATCAACATTATTTCCCGTTCACATTCTTCCATTCCTTTACCTTGGAAATGATGACACTGCAAGAAACCGGAAGACGCTTGAGAGGTCTCTTTTATTTTAGCTTTTTTATTATTTCTTTTTAGCTGCGATATTCGTTTTGTGATTAATGTGACTTCTGATTTGCCAAATTATTTTGATTGTAACTCCAAAGATGCAAAGGATGGAAGCAGTGAAACTAATATTTTGTATATGCGAATTCCAGTGGATGATAATAGCTCACATAATTTGGCTCAATTTTTTCCAGGTTTTTTAAATAAAATATTTCTATTATGTAATTTATTAGAATTTACTCCAAAATAATATATGTAGTTATAAACTAATTTTGGATATTTATAAAAATGATTTTTTAGAAGCGATCTCATTCATTGAACATGCTCGTTCTCAAAAAGCTGGGGTTCTAGTTCATTGTTGGGCCGGCATCAGGTTATTTTTAAACATTTCTGTTATTACTTCATTAAAGAGGGTTTTAACTTTAATTTTCTTCCTTTATAGCCGTTCCGTCACTGTCTGCCTCGCATATCTTATGTATTCACAGCGCTGCACTCTCGAAGAAGCCTTCGATCGATTATTCAAACAGAATGGCAAAATTGCACCGAATTTTCATTTTATGGAGGTTTTTCATTTTCAAATAATTATTTTAAAATAATTTTTTAAAGGCTTTAACCTGTTGGGAACGTGAGCTTTTTGCCGCTCATTTTTCTTCGTCATCATTGGGAATTAATATTCCACAAGCAATATCTACACAACAACAAAATTCTACGACATTTCAAAGCGGAGGAGGTGGTATTGTTTCTGTTCCACCGTGTTCACCTTCATCCTCTTCACCAGCATTTAAACAGTTTAAATGTTTTGAGGCAGTTGTTCCTTGAGTGAGAGTGAATGATAAACTTGGTTGGATTATAAAATGCAAATACAGCAAAATACTAATTCTTTTTTATATTGGTTATTATTTTCTTATTTATTTTTTATTGAAACGTTTTTATACAAATAAGCAGAGCCAGGCTACCGAGTACGCTTTTGATTTTAATTTTTCTATAATTTTGAGATGGATTTTTAATTTTTAAGATGCTAGCCTTGTCTGGCTCATGCTTCCTATTTTTCTTAATATTTTTTTATTATTTTTGTTTTATTATTGAGACCACTAACAATTTTTCCCTATATTATTATTATTACAAATCTTACTCGTTTTTATATATTGAAAGTTGTTTTTTTCAATCTATAATGCAATATTTTTGCTAGGGATCGACTTTTAAAAGTTAAAAATTTTTTCGATCTTTAGTTTTATTTCACGCACACGAATAACCAGTTGTTTTTTATTCATCATTTATTTGGTTTTTTATTTAAAGATAAGTATAAAATTGAGATAAAAACAAAATGTTTATATAATTGTTACGATTCATGTTATTTTTGTGTTTATTTAATTTTTATTTTAGTTTGATTTTTTTCAATAATTATTTTTATAAATTTTTAAAAAATATTAAAGGTTATTTTTAATCTTCTAACGCAGACGCTCTTCAAAATTTTTTGGCATTGCTTTGATTCGCCTTATTTTGAGTCTCCCAAGACGCCAGCACATTATGCTAACAGCCATCCATCAATTTGTTTTATGGTTATGCCCTCCAGGGCCGTTTCTTCATCTAATAAGGGAACCAAGACGTCTTGATGTTTTCTTTCTGTGTGCATCATTAATGGTTTGTTTTTATTTGCCTTCTCATATAAATTGAAATATTAGATTTGGTAGAGGATTGTTTCAAAAATTCAAATTGCCTTTGACCAAAAAAATTTACATTTAAGAAGATATTCAGGTTAATAAAATTATGTTTAAATTTTTGTCAGAATATTTTAGCTAAACATTTAAATCCCTTGGAAACCGAAAAAAATTAAACAAAAAACTCGTTATGAATAATGTTTGGAAACATTCATCACTTCTTTACAAAAGACACTTAACAATAAAAAGAAAATAGTTGTTTTGTTGCCATTTTCTAATATATACAAGAATTTTTTTTCTGGCTAAACAGCCATCTAACTCTTTTTTATGCTTTTCTTTATTATGCCGCTTTACCCACTTTGCTCCTCTTAAAGTATATGCGCTGCTTGCTCCTTATGCGTTTTACGGAAGCAATGACCTAGACATAAAATAATGCCAGTTATTTTTATTTAAGAATGACATGGGTATAACTATTTTCAAGTATAATAAACCCTGAAATAAAACAGATGATTCTGAATAGAGTTTGTCAATTAAAGGATTTAAGAAATTATTTTTAACTTTTTTACAAATTTTAATAATTTAAGATTTTATCATATAAAATGCTCAACTTAATGGCCTCACGAAAAAGAAATTGGAAATGATAAATTTTAAATAGAAGATAAATATTAAAGCAAGAGTGCATTTTTTAGACTGCCGCCACTATGCCACTTTCAGCAATGCTTTCAAAAGTCGAGCAGAGAACTGTGTGTTTTTTCAATTCTTTTGAAAATTTATTTTTAACTAATAAATAAATGAAAATTTTAATTACAGTTTTCTGATACTGATTCACCCGTTGTTTCATGTAATAGTGATAATGAGGATGACGGTCCGTATATTTGTTCTGATAAAGAATTTGAAAATGATCAACAATTGGAAGAATTATGGGGTATTTTATTTATTATTTAAAAAGATAGTAATTTTTTAAGAAAGGAAAATTGAATAGACAATAGTACATTTTTGGAAAAAAATAAAGAAAATTTTAACTTTGGTTGACTTTATGACTAGAAATTAAACCCAATTTTATATGTTAACTTCAAATTTAACAAAATTCTGTGACAATATAACAATAAAGTTGGGTTTTTTAAACATCAAAAAAATATTTGTCAGAAAATAGAGGTAGCGGATTACACGAAGACAATTAAATTAGATAAACATTTGGGAGTATAACGGTAAAAAATGCCAAAGATTTTGTGACTAGCATAAAGAATCGCTTTCATACTCTCTTTCACAACACTAATAGTTGAGTAAATGAATTTAGAAAAAATCCAGAAGAGAAATTTCTGGCCATCATTTTTCTCAACTTTTACTTAAATTTTTTTAGATTTATATAACTTTTTTTTTAAGTTAACACCAACAAAATCCGATGCCATTCTAAGCGTCATTTATTTTTTACCGTTCCACTTTCAAATAATATTATTAAAGAGGAAGAAGAAAATTCTCTGGAACTTTGTGAATACAATAAAATGTTCTACAATCGGCATGATGAGTATTTTGATGAACAACAACGAAAGGAATTTATTGTATTTATTTATTGCTGAAATTATTTTGAATGTTTTTCTTTAGAGTTGTTCTTATACTGACCCAAATTCTGGAGGAACAATGTTTAAGGGATTGGTTTCGAATAGTTTAACACCTTTACGTTATTATCAACAAACTTATCCGGAGCAATTTCAATCGTCAGTTGAACTCTCATTAAGTTCAACCACTTCATGTTCATCTATTGGCAATTCTTCAGGACTTTCATCACCAAATGAATATTTTTCTATTACGCAAAGAGGTTTGAATTTCTGTAAAATTAATTAAGTTGTTAATTTTTAAGATTCAGTACCGGTTGCTGTCCATTCAATTCCCCCACAATTCTATAATTACACTGCTTTATCTCATCAATTAGATGACCAACACTGGAGATTTGACATCAATAATATAAAGTTTGATTTTGCTCCTAATTTTGTTAAATATTTTTCAGATATGAATACGATAACAGCAATATTATTTCACCTTCAATTAATCCGACATTTCAAGCCGAAATACCTCAACAAACGCATTTTCAGGCCAATTCTCTCCAGAGCAATAATGCTTTTCTGGCACATCAACAAATCGAATTACTAAACGAAAATATGAAAAATGAGGAAGAATCATCTATAGATGTAGATACACACAACAATGATTTTTCACATATTTGCACGTCCTCTTTATTTTTCCAACAAAATAATGAAGGTATTACCGTTTCTGACTGTAAAAACAGTGATTTTGGAATTGTTGATAATAATTATAATGAACAACAAAACTATAAAGAATCAACAAATCAAGTTTGTGATGATCAGTCAACGGACAATCCAGCATTCTTGATAGAAACCTCAGATAATGGTGAAATTGATACAATGAAGCTGGCACATCACATTAGTCAAGAATTGAAACGTTACTCGATCCCGCAAGCCATTTTTGCACAACGAGTTCTTTGCCGGTATTTATACTTTACAATTAATTCTCATAAAAAATTTTTAAAGTTCCCAAGGCACGCTTTCCGATTTGTTGCGTAATCCAAAGCCTTGGTCAAAGCTAAAAAGTGGGAGAGAAACTTTCCGACGAATGGCTGAATGGCTGCAAGAAGATGAGCTACAACGAATGTCTGCACTTCGTTTAGCAGGTTTTTTTCAATCAAAAATTTTAATTTAAAAAAATATTTAAAGCATGCAAAAGACGAACAGACGAGTCTCTGGTTGAAGAACCAAAAAGACAAGAAATAATAACCGACTGTAGAAAAGCCCAACCTGTGCAAGATTTGAAGCAATCACATAGGGTAAGACAGCGACAACATAAAAGACAGCGTCTTGTTTTTACGGAAGCTCAACGGAGAACATTACAAGTTAGTATTGATTAAAATTTGAATAAATAAAATTTCAAGGCAGTCTTCAACGAGCACAAACGACCTTCAAGAGAGCTACAAACACATGTTGCAGAACAACTCGAATTGGATCTAACAACTGTGGCTAACTTTTTTATGAATGCTCGCAGGTTTAAATTAATTTTAAATACTATAATTTTCTGTAATTTCTAAAGGCGAGGGCATGCTCGTTCCAGCACATTTAATGAAAATACCTTAAGTGTAAATTCTGTGGATTTACCAACACCGTCTTCACCCTGGGTACAATGTTGCGAGGCAATGTTTGATAGTAATAGACTCCAAGTGGAATCACCCCAAACGTTCATGATCAGTTTGAATAGTGAACTAGTAAACTCCACAGCTTGAATGTTAACTTGTTAGCTTGAATCTCATTACAAAATAAATAAAAAGATTCTTTATATACATTATTGATAGAATTATTTTATGTACCGCTGCGGGCACACTATTATTTACCTTTTGATTGACTCTCAAATTTAAATATTTTATTTTTTTGTTTTTGGCGTTTTGAAGATTTTAGATAGAGAATGTCGAAATGTATAATAACAAAAATATAAGCTTTTTAGATTTTTTTTAATAATTTGACTGTCTTCTTGATATTCCTAATTTTTATTGTGTAAAATGGTATGTATTTGAGTTTTTTTTTAATTTAATTTTTTAAGTTAGTACTAGTGATTGGCGACTTTTACATCCCTTACCGGGCACACAATTTGCCTCAAAAATTTCGTAAATTGCTTGTGCCAAATAAAATGCAACACATTTTGTATTAACTAATTTGTTCTAATTACACATTAACTTTAGATGTACTGGCAATGTATGCACTCAGGAAATAATGAATTATTTGAAAACATTGGCTTGTGATGGTATTTTTATATTTAATTTTTATATATTCAATTTTGAAATTTTAATCTAATTTTAGTCCATTGTGTTCGTGGTGATTTTGACGAGGATACTTCTTATCCAGACTTGAAGGTTATTCCTGTTGGTCAATTTCGTATTGGACTTGTTCACGGCCACCAATTTATTCCATGGGGTGATTTAAAGGTTTGTTATTTTTAATAATATTTTTAAAAAAATTTTGAAGGCTATGGAGTTGGCTGCTCAACAAATGGGCGTTGATGTGCTAATAGCTGGTCATACTCATGGTAAATGATATTTTTAGAAGTTATTTTTATTTTTAAATTCAGAATGCTCTGTTTTTGAGAAAGGTTTATTTTGAGGATGAAATAAATTCTTTTTCAAACCAACTATTTTTTTAACAGATGGAACTTTTTATGTGAATCCAGGTTCGGCAACTGGCGCCTTTTCACTTATCAAGGAGTTAGTTTTTCGAATTCATAAATTTAATACAATATTAAAACATTTTTGCAGTAGAGTGATTCCTTCATTTGTAGTGTTGGATTTTCAGACAGATATTATCATTGCTTATATGTATCGACTTTTGGATGATGAAGTGAGAGTAGAAAGGACTCAATTTAAGAAGAATGGTCATCCTTCCGTTTCTACCACTTGAAAAGTTTTAGGTTATTTTTGAGAATTTTTGTCGATTAAAGAATGTAAACACTTATTTATTTACATTTTAATATTTTATTTAAATTTAAGAAATTGTTATTAAAATCTTACACTAATTTTTATTTGTATTCCCAGAGTTGTACATATCTTTAGATATTTTATAGTTTTATAATTTATACGATTGTTTGAAGCCAAGAAATATTAAAATGTGGTCAGATGGGCATTCTTTCGTATTTACTTCTCCAGTTAAATCCTCAATGTGTGCGCAATTGGTAAATGGTGATGGTGCAATTACAAAGTGTAAGATTACAAAGGATTTAACACACGGTTTAAAATTGTTGCATTTGGAATTTTTTAAATAAATATTTAGGTTTTGGCATAAACATTGCTGGTGGGGTTGACAAACCTTATGTCGAAGGAAATACTGGATTTTTTGTATCGCGTGTTCGTAGGGATGATCTGTTTGATTTGGTTTGTGTAGGAGATCGAATAATTTCTGTTGGTTTATATTTTTAAATAAAATAAAGCATTAAATTAGGTTAATGGCATTTTACTTGAAAACAAAAGACATTCGGAAGCAGTAAATTTGTTTAATGAACTTAAGGGTGATTGCATTTTTAAGTTGGAGCGGAAAAATAATTTTAAAATTCATGAGGTTTAATTTAAAAAATTTTAGTTAAGTTATTTTCTCTTTTTTTCTAACAAGTTATCAACTGTGAATGCTGATGACAAAATCGATCAATCTGATTTTACTTCGGAGCTTAAAAATAATTTTAACATTGATGAGGTTTAATTTAAATTTTTTTATTAAATTATCTCAATTTTTAAATAAGTTGTCAATTGGGACTGCTGATGACAAAATCGATCTATCTGATTTTACTTCGGAGCCGAAAAATAATTTTAACGTTGATGAGGTTTAATTAAAAAAATTTTTATTTAAATTATCTCTCTAATTTTTAAATAAGTTGTCAACTGGGACTGCTGATGACAAAATCGATCAATCTGATTTTACTTCGGAGCTTAAGAATAATTTTAACATTGATGAGGTTTAATTTAAAAAATTTTATTTAAATTATCTAATTTTTAAAGTTATCAACTGTGACTGCTGATGACAAAATCGATCAATCTGATTTTACTTCGGAGCTTAAAAATAATTTTAGCATTGATGAGGTTTAATTTAAAAACTTTTAAATTATCTCTAATTTTTAAATAAGTTGTCAACTGTGACTGCTGATGACAAACTCGACCAATCTGGTGACAATTTAGTTAATTCAAGAATTATGCAAAAACGGGTAATTTTTATAAATAAACTTATTAGGAAAATTTAAATGTCTTTAATTTAGTCTGAATTATTTTTCTTTGGTGTCGGAGCCTGCGCACTTTTTTGTTTTATTTATGTTGGATATCGAAATTTTAGTAAGAAGACAGGTTAAAATTTGATTTTTATTAATTTGCTCATCTCATTATATTGTTCTCCCAAAGTTCTCGTTTACTTTCATTTTTTAATATTCATGCAAAAATATTAATAACAAACAATAGCGTTGTTAAATTTATACTATTCTAGGAACCTTTTTGGGCTCTATAACAAAATATTATCTTAACATTGTTCATATTAGTTTGATTTTAATTCTTAAGGATCAAATATTTTGTGTTAAAGCCCAAATTGTGAATACAAATAGTAAAAACAGCGAATACAAGAAGAAAAATTAAAGTTTGGAAAAAACAATGTCATCCCTTTTTTCAAAATTCCTGATTTTTAAACTTTAATTCTATAAAAGGAAAAAGGGTTAAAAGTTAATAGGAGATGTGATAAATAAAGTCTTATGCAACAACAACCATAAAAGCTGGAGTATATTAATACCAATAATCAAAATTTATAACAATCCAATTTTTTACTTTCTAATTCAAACTTTCATTTTGATTTTTTGTTTTCCTGTTTTTGCGCTTTACCACCAGCAGCTGCTGTTGTTGCGTTTTCGCCCTTTTTCTTCTTTTTATCACTGCCATCATCCTTGCCGTTATTTTTTTCGGAATCATCCTTTTCTACTAAATGCTCTTCCGAGTAGTTCCATAAAGCGCTAAATTCACCTCTTAACGCAGCGAAGCCCAAAGGTATCAAAACACAGGAAGGTACCAAATATAGCAATGCTGGCTGTGCTGCCTGTGAAATTTTTGTTAGTAAATTGATTTAAGAACAAATAAAAAAACCTTGAAATAATGCATAACTCCCATTGTTACAAACAATCCGAAGGCATAAGCAAATATTGTTACCCAGAAATAAAAACGACGTTTTTGACCTCCGCTTCCTTTATTTTTGCTGCCAATGTAATGATCAAAGCGATAGAGGAGTGCAACAAAAATTCCAGGAATAACAATATCTCCCAATCCTAAGGTTTTTAAATTAGTTTTGAATATAAATCAAAATTTTAGTAAGAATTACCGAGCATGCCATGTTTACTTGACTCCAGCCATCCATTTCGCAACAAATCTTGTGGAAACATCAACAAAATTGGTGCGTCAATTCCTTTGGCAACGGTTGTCATCTGTAGGTAAATTATAAATTATTTTAATCAAAAATGAATCATGTTCTCAAAGGGGTAAGGAAAAGCAGTCAATGACTGTTATCTCCCTTGTAAACTAACCACGTCAGTCGCGAAAACCCAAAATATGTCGTAGATGAACAATCCTGCAAGTAGAATAGCTCCAGCCTTAATTTTACATTAAAAAAATTTTCTGAAAATCTAAAAACCTTGAAACTAGCTAAATGAAGATTTTCGATACCAAAAATAGAAAAAGCGACACCCAACAAATTGTTTGTTATCCAATGACGACGATACAAATGTGATATTCCTACCGCTGAACAACAGAGTATAGAAATAGATAAGTGGGTATCCCATTCCGATAGAAGAAAATAGTCCTATTTTAGATTTTAAAAATTTTAAAATTTCATTTCCATTAACTAACCACTTCTTTCTTGCCTGCTTTTTCAACTTGACCTTCCTTCATTGGTTGTTTGCCTCGTTTAAGAACCATAACCCAAGGAAGATTACGTCGTGGCCAGCGATCTCCAATTGGTAGTCTCGAAAGAAAGGCCGAGAAAAATGGTTTCAAAATAGTAGCCAATGCAATACATCCTAATATTCAAAATTAGTTAAATATTTAAAATAAACAAACCTTCCCAACAAAGTAACAAGAGGAGAAAGTAAATTAAATTCTGCTTGTTCATTGCGGGTAATTTATCTACAACTGTTCCAGCTAAAGGGTGCAAAGCCGCGACTTTTTGAAAAACTCCACTGAAGAGAGTTCCGTTAACAGTAGCATTCGTTGCTGATGAAGCTGCTCCACTTAATGTTGAATTTGTTGCAGTTAGAACTAAAAAGTTAAAAATAGAATAGAAATTATGGGGTTTTATTACTAGAAAGTTTGCTCTGAACATAATTTTGCGCAAATTCCAATTGTTCGTATACAGTTAAAGACACGTAAGGCCGAATTTTTTCGAGTAAAAATCCAATACCTCCATCATTAGTCCTAAAATAATTAAGATTTTAAACTTTATTAAAATTACTTGAAAATTAAATAAAGCGTGAAGAGCACAGCGCTGGCAGTCAAAGGAAAGCGTTTGGCTTCCCGCGTCGTTATCGATGTTTCAATAAGTTCCTTTCGCTCAATTTGTGCTTTAACAAAAGATAATGAACGAATAGTACCCCAAATGATACAAATAATTGCCATTACATAAAGTGATGAATAGGCCATCACCTTTAAAATTTATTTAAAAAAATCGTACAGCATTTTTTATCCTCAGTAAGCAGAAATTTTTCTCCTCGAGGACAAAAAAAATAGTTCAAATTTTTTAAACCTGTTCCTCAAATGTATATACAGTAGCATTGTTTACGGCTCCACCCGTTGATGTGGTCGCAGAAGATTCAACAATTTTTGATTCTGGCATGTAAAGTCTCACAAAATGATATGTAGTAGATTACAAAAAATATATGATGCTTATCCAAATCTAATGAGATCAAGCCTTTTGACTACAATGTTAAAATCTTGAAATATCTGTGTAAATTTTTATTCGTTTTTTCTCAAAAATTAATAATAAGTTTTGCCAAAATTAAAAATAATTTTTAATTAAAAGCTACTAAGAGTGCAAGACAGCGTTAAATGTGGCCCTGTGATTGTCGCTTAAAATTGCTGTTCGAATTTTCATGCTTTTCGTTTTAATGAAAAATTTTTTAATTTATCGACTTTTACGAAAAAATATCCAGGAAAAATGTCTATAATATCTCAAAATCCAACTTTTAACTGACTTTTTTAAGAACGTTTAAAATTTTAGTTTGGTTAAAAACTTATTAGTAGGCAAAAGTTCAACTGTTTGTTCCAATTATATGTTTAGATTAAACGAAATTTTTTCATTTGTTGACATTTTGAAAATTCAATGTTTTATTTACGCGACGTGTCTTTACGCGTGTCTCTCATTCATTCTTCTCTATAATCTTGACTAAAATCTTATTATAAACTAAAGTGTGTGATGACCTGATTCGCTACTTATTTAATTGATTTGACTGGTCATCGCAACTAATTAACTAACATAAAAACAGATAATTTTAGTTTAATTCTCAAAATTCTCCATAAAATAAAAACTTTGTTTAATTAATTTCTATGGTTTTTAAACAATTTTAATTTTTAGTTTTTAAATTCTGAAGATAAACTTTAATAATATTGATCGGTTGTCTTTTCAAATGATTAGAATCTCTAAAGGTGTTCTTTTTGTGTGGATAGTGTCTTTATTGGCACTGGCAGGTTATACTTTCACATAAAATATTTATTTTTTATTTAAATTTTAGTTGTCTTTCCCAGCTTTTCACGGTCCGAAAAAGTAGTAGATGATATTATTGATGATGTCGAACCGAAAGTTGAGATTCCAAAAGTGCCTGTGAATAAGGGTGCAACTGACGAACAAACTATTCAGCGTGAAGAAGAGGCCATTCAACTTGATGGATTGTCGGTTGATGAGTTCAAAAAGATCCGAGAGAGTGCTGAGAAACATGAATTCCAAGCAGAGGTTTATTTAAAAATTGTATAAATCAAAAGTTAATTTAGGTCAATCGCATGATGAAGCTTATCATAAATTCGCTTTACAGGAATAAAGAGATCTTTTTGCGTGAGTTGATCTCAAATGCCTCCGATGCACTCGACAAAATCCGATTAATCTCTTTGACCGATCCCGCTGCATCAAAGGATCTTTCTGAACTTAACATCCGAATTAAAGTTATTAATTTCTTTAAAGTGTAGATAATTTTATGATATAGGCCGATAAAGAAAATCACGTTCTTCATATTACTGACAGTGGAGTTGGAATGACAAAACAGGACTTGATTAACAATCTTGGTACAATTGCTCGTTCTGGAACTTCGGAGTTTGTTTCTAAATTACTTGATTCGTCTACATCCAATGAGCAACAACAGGTTTATATTTTTTTAATTTTCAATTTTTATATTTTTTATTTCAGGATTTGATTGGCCAATTTGGTGTTGGTTTCTACTCTGCATTTTTGGTTGCAGACCGTGTCGTCGTAACTACTAAACATAACGATGATACAGAGCAGTACATTTGGGAGTCAGGTTTTCTAGAATAATAGTTTTATTAAACACTATGTTTTTAAGACTCGCAACAATTTACGATTGCCCATGATCCTCGAGGCTCAACATTGAAACGTGGTACTCAAGTCTCTTTGCACCTAAAAGAAGAGGCATATGATTTCTTGGAACCTGACACACTTAAGAAATTGATTAACAAATATTCACAATTTATCAATTTTGATATTCTTTTGTGGCAGAGTCGTACGGAAACAGTTGAAGAGCCAATTGAAGAAGAAAAGAAGGAAGAGGGTAAAGAAACCGATAAAGAAGATAAGGAAGAGAAAAAAGAGGATGAAACAATTGAAGAGGATAAAGATAAATCTAAAGAAGAGGAGAAGAAGGAAGAGAAGCCAAAAACAAAGAGCGTAGAGCGCACAGTCTGGGATTGGGAGAAAATGAATGCAATGAAGCCAATTTGGATGCGTAAGGCAAACGAAGTTGAAGAACAAGAATACAAGGACTTTTATAAGTCAATCACAAAAGCTTATGATGAACATTTAGTTTGTCTTATTTTTAAAGTAAATAATATTTTCATATTTTTAGGCACACGTACATTTCTCTGCTGAAGGTGAGGTTAGCTTCAAATCTATTCTTTATGTTCCAAAAACTTTGGAAAACGATGCATTTCAAAATTATGGAAAGACTGAGGAGAATATTAAGGTTTTTTATTTTTATACAATCTAACTTTAAAATCATATTTGAAGCTCTATGTTCGTCGTGTTTTTATCACTGATGATTTCAAAGACATGTTGCCAAAATATTTGTCCTTTATTCGTGGTATTGTTGATAGCGATGATTTGCCTTTGAACGTCTCTCGTGAAATGCTTCAACAGAATAAATTGCTAAAAGTAATAAAAAAGAAATTAGTACGTAAAGTTCTTGACATGATGAAGAAATTGCCAGCTGAGAAGTTTGATGCTTTTTGGAAGGTTTTTTTTTTGACATTGAAGATTTAAAAATTTGTCGTTTTAAGGAATATTCAACCAACATCAAGTTGGGCATTATGGAAGATCCATCCAATAGAACTCGTCTTGCTAAATTACTTCGTTTCCATAGTTCATCTGATGACAAGAAGCAAGTTACTTTGCAAGAATATTTAGAAAGAATGAAAGATAAGCAACAAGCTATTTATTATATTGCTGGAACTTCTCGTCAAGAAGTTGAAAATTCGCCTTTTGTTGAGCGTTTGTTGAAAAAAGGATTTGAAGTTTTGTATCTGACAGAGCCTGTCGATGAATATTGTATACAGGCATTGCCAGAATATGAAGGCAAAAAATTCCAAAACGTTGCTAAGGAAGGACTTAAACTTGATGAGGGAACAAAATCTGCAGAAGTTCTCAAACAACTTGAGGAACAATTTAAAGTGCTTACTGATTGGCTCAAGGACAAAGGCCTTAAGGATTTGGTATAAAAATTTCTTTTACATTTTTTTAAAATTTTTTCAGATCGAAAAAGCTGTTATTTCTCAACGCTTGACGAAATCTCCCTCTGCTTTGGTATTTTTTATTTATCCATATATAAACTCGAATTTCCAGGTGGCAAGTCAATGGGGATGGTCTGGTAATATGGAACGCATCATGAAATCACAGGCTTATGCAAAGGCAAAAGATCCTTCTCAAGAATTTTACGGAATGATGAAGAAAACATTTGAAATCAATCCTCGCCATCCTGTCATCAAGGAGTTGCTCAGGTTTTTTTTCATTTTTATAAATAAGCAGTCGAAAAGTTTTTGGAACTAAATTTGGGCGACTTTTTTTAGACCTTTTTAATTTTTCTGATTTTTATTTATTTATAGGCGTGTACAAGATGATCCAGAGGATTCGTGAGTGTTTTAATATTTCTATTTAATTTATAATTTTATTATGAATTTTACTAATTAAACTTTTAAAGTGTTGCCAAATCTACTTCACTTTTGTTATTTGAAACGGCAACGATGCGTTCAGGATATTCACTTTCTGATCAAGTTGGATTTGCTGAACGTATTGAAGGAGTATGTTTTATTTTTTTTACATTATAAGTTTATTTTTAAGATTCTGCGTAAATCACTGGACTTGAGCGCAACAGCAGAGATTGAAGAAGAACTGGAAGTAATTGAAGACGAATCGGATGAAAAGAAAGAAGAGGTAGAAGAACAAAAGGAAGATGATAATGTTGTTGATGAAGAGATGAAGGAAGAGAAAGATGAAAAATTTGAGCATGTAAAGGAAGAAGAAATGGATCAGTCAATAGTCTTTGACGAGGAAAAACACGAAGAGCTCTGAAACTTGGACGATTTAATGGTTTATTTTTTGCTTTTTAGGCTTGTAACCCAGAATTCGGTTCTCTCCACTTGAAATTATCTAATCTTTTAAATTAAAAAAAATCTTCAAAAAATCATTTCTCTCTTATGAACTTTATATGAATTTTTTGGTTACAAACCTTTCTGTCCTTTATTATCTGACGATACATTTTTGGATTTTTTTTTGGGTTTTTTTAATTTTTATCATTTTATGTTTGTTAAAAATTCCTTTCATTTCCTTAAATTTATCTAAGATTTTATTGTTCTTTGTAATTTTTGTATTGTATTTTCCACCTTTCTTTAAATATTACTGATCTTCAAATGCGAAAAGTTTAATGGCAAAAAGTGAATATTTATTTTATGAATTTTAACAAATTTTTCTCAAGAATATTCATAATTTTAGAGTTTTTACCATTAAATTTTTAGTATAAATTTATCGATCCAAAAAACATTTTATATTTATTTTGCCATTTCTCAATTTCTATTTGTTTTCTTTATATTATTATAACGCTGATGACGATATTTTTGTGATTTTGAACATTAATGGACTTTTTTTTTGTTATAAGAACTCTCAAAATTTTTAAATTTTATTCTAAACTCAGACCATTACAAATTTTATTTTTTGAGAGGTCTTTTTTTCACCTATAATTTATAAATCTTTTTATTCGTTGTGCACTTTTCTTTTTTAATTTGTTTTATTAGCAATAATCTCTTTTTTCAAACTATGATTTTAATTTTATTATTTTTTAACAGCACCTTTAGAAAAATTTATCGCAAATGTGACGGCCAAACATTATATTTATGCGTGCGCGAGAAATGTGAAGAGTCATTTGTGTTGTGTGTGTAAAAGAGAAACAAACTTTTAATACGGGACGCAGGTCTTTACATTTTTATATTATAATTGAGTAGAGGGACTTACTAGACACAATTAAAAATACTGATCCCTAAGAAATTTTTGTTTCGCAATACTTTGTTTTTTTGTGGTAATTGTTCAATATTTTGTCGAAACTAGTTTTTAAAATTTTAAAAATAAACGATTGAGTCGTGGTTAAATCCAATTAAGAAAGACATAAAAAATATTTGGTAATACTTTTAGTGACCCCTATTTTTCCTTTCCCATTTTTTCTTCTTTTGATTGACTTGCCAAAAGCAAAAACTGGAAGAAGAAAAAGAAAGTGAAAAATGGGGTATATAAAATGAAGTACCTATCAAATATTTCTCATAAAACTCACACAATTTCAATTGATCACGTACTTTAGTCTTTTCAAATATTTTTCCCATTAGAAAAAAACGAATGATTATCATTTTGAACGAGTACGTATGGGCTGATGTTATGTAACGTTCTTGAAAACCCCCTTATGTTTCTATTTCCTGATAATTATACTTTTCATCATTTTTTGCTTTTCATTTTTGTGGGGATTGAAAAAATTGTGTAGTAAAGTTCAAAAAAAGACAAAATGTCTTTCTCAAACATTTATGAAAATAATACAAGTTTTGGGGATGCACGAAATTTTATTCCTTTTTTTTTTAAATTTTAAGATTTTAAAGATTTAAAATTACTCATTTTTCTCATTTATGTCTGCAACAACATCATTATCCATTAATCAAACAAATAAAAATTGCAGATATTTTTATACAACTACAACAACAGAATCAGAACCTCTTTTACCTGATACAATTAAATTTATCAAAGAGAACCTTGAAAAATATGGTTCAGTTCATTTTGAGATTCCTCATGTTTTTGTTGTTTTTGGTGCATCGGTAAGGAATTTAAAGGAGTTTAAAATTTGCCTTTTAATTTTAGGGCGATTTAGCAAAGAAAAAAATATACCCAACACTCTGGTGGCTTTTTCGTGATGGTCTTTTACCAAAAAACACACACATTATTGGCTATGCTCGATCTCAATTGACTGTATCTGAGCTTGTTGAGCATTTTGAATCATTCTGCAATATTCGTGATGAGGAAAAAGATTCGTTCGCTTGTTTTATTCGGCATTGTTCTTATATCTCGGTTTATTTTAACTTTTAAAATTATTTACGTTTTCATTTTAGGGTCAATACAATATAGATGAAGGATTAATAGCGCTCCACAAGGCTATAACAGAGATGGAAAACACTTTTAAAAGTATCTTAAAATTTTTAGCTTTTTATTTTTGTTATATATTTGAATTTTTCAAATATCAGATGAATAGGCGTGTGGTTTAGTGGTTAGCGTTGCTCCTTTTAAGTATATATAGACTGGTTCGAGTCTCACTGGTGGTTTTTTGTATTATTCTTGCTGTGCGGTTTGTGTTCGAATCCCATGGGCGTTGGAGATTTTATTATGCTTGATGGTTGCCCATTAGATTAAAGCGCCTGTTAGTATAATTTCGTGAGCAAATTGAGTTGGAATTTTCCTGCTTTTAGTTATTTCCAAATTATTTGCTCTAAATTAATAAATCCATTTGAAGATCGCTTTAACTTTAAAAATTAATGTTTGAAGCGTAAAAGAATGGCACATATTTTTGAGATTTTTGTTAGAATTTTTCTACTTTTCATGTTTTATAGATTTTTACATTTTGATTATAATTTGAATAATAAAACAACTTTTCTAGAACCTGCCAACAGACTTTTCTACTTGGCTTTACCTCCAGAAGTTTTTCAACCTGTCACACAATACATTCACCGACATTGTATGAGTGACGACAATTCACAGGTTATTTAAATTATCTATCATTATTAGGAGAAAAAATATAAATTTTGGCTTGTTTTTTAAGGTATGGACACGCATAATTATCGAAAAACCATTTGGTTATGATGACACTTCTTCCTCTATTTTGTCTAAGCATTTGGAAACTCTTTTTAATGAAGAACAGCTTTATCGAATTGGTTGGTTTTCTTATGTTAAAATTTTTTTAAATCTATTTACTTAAAAATTGGATGAATAATTTCACACACATACTAACTTATTATTTTCATTATTAGATCACTATTTGGGCAAGGAAATGGTTCAGAATTTGATGGTTTTGAGGTATTTTTTATTATGTATAAATGTTTTTGAGATCAATTTTATTTTCTCAGGTTCGGCAACGAGTTCTTTTGTCCTTCATGGAATCGCCATCATATTGCATCGGTAACTATTTCCTTCAAGGAAGACTTTGGAACACAAGGAAGAGGCGGATATTTTGATAAAAGTGGAATTATTAGAGACATTATGCAAAATCATCTTATGCAAATGCTCACAATCGTTGCAATGGGTTTGTATTTTAGATTTTGGAATTTCATGAAAAATTTATCTCTATTTTTAAGAAAAGCCGGTGAGTATGAGCGCAGATGACATTCGTGATAAAAAAGTAGAAGTGCTAAAATTGATCAATCCAGTTAAGCTGACCGATGTTGTGCTTGGTCAATATATAGGCGACCAACAGTCTGAAGGTTATTTTTAAATAGTGAAAATATAAAATATCCTTCTTAAAGATGAGAACGCTCGTCTAGGATATTTGGACGATGAATCAGTCCCAAAAAATTCTCTAACACCTACATTTGCAACTGCCGTCCTATGGGTAAAAAATGAGCGGTGGGAGGGAGTTCCTTTCTTTTTGCGATGTGGAAAAGGTTTGTTAAATATTTTTATAATTCATATATGTTTATGTGTCTGTAATAAAAACATGATAATAAAATATTTATTTATAGCTTTGAATGAACGAAAAGCAGAGGTCCGTATACAATATCGTGATGTTTCAGGTGATATTTTTCCAGATGACTCATTGAAACGTAATGAGCTTGTCATTCGGGTGCAGCCAAATGAAGCCGTTTATATGAAGGTTTCTTTATATAATATGTAAAAATCTTTAATAAAAATTCAGGTAAATACTAAAAGACCAGGTTTCTCTGCACGACAAATAATTGAAACTGAACAGACCGAACTTGATTTGACCTTCAATTCACGTTATAAGGTTTATTTTTAAATTATAAGTTTAAAATTATTTATTTTTAAGGGAATGCGATTTCCAGATGCATATGAACGCCTATTTTTTGATTTGTTTAGTGGTCGGCAATATAGTTTTGTTCGAGCTGATGAACTAGAACAAGCTTGGCGTATATTTTCTCCACTTTTGCGAAGAATTGAAAATGAACGTGTTAAACCCGAAACTTATGTTTATGGAAGGTTATTTAAAATAAATTAAAGAAAATTTTCAATTTTTCCAGCCGTGGTCCATCAATCAGTGACCAACTTATGAAGGAACACGGCTTTGTCTTCACAGGTACTTATCGATGGTATAACAATGATAAATCTGAGGCAAACAAAACAAATGGAAGTCTAAGAAAAAATGAAAATATTATTACAGAGTTTAATAAACTTTGAGAGCTTTTTCTTTAAATTTTTAGATTTTTTTTAGAAATTCATTTTTGCATTACATTTTCTCAATTATTCAACTCAATGGCATTTAATTAATTTTAATATAATCTTTTTATTTTTTCTTTAATTACAAATTTATTTTTTAATTATGATAGCTTTTATTTTTAAAATTATGCATTTCTTCGTTAAATTTTTTAACATTAAATATATATTACTTATACCTAATCGATTTTATGATAACATATAATGGCTCTCCTGCAAGATCGAAACCCTATGGATTTTTGTTTCCTTGGAGGTAGGCAAAAAATAAATAAATTTTAAATATTAATTTCGGTTTAGAAAGTCAACTTATGGGCGCAAATATTGATTTTTTGGTTTCGATCTTGTGGGTTAGTATTTTTTCAGAAAGGCCGGGTAGGCGCAAGTAGTCTAATTTCCTTTTATCTTTAATTATTTTAACACTATTTTGCGCTTACCTTGCCTGCGACTACCCGGGCTGATCCATTTTTCATTAAAATTTTTTTTGTTATTTTATAATAGAATTTGAATACTAAAAAGTGAAAACATTTTTAATCTACCATTTCAAATTTGTTATCAAAACAATTCATCTCTTTTTATTTTCAACCGTTCTTTTCCTATTTTATATTTTTTTGTATTTTTCTTTATGCAATCGATTGCATTAAAACTTGGAATTATTTTTGTTTTTTAATTTTATAAGTTTTATCAATTTTGTTTTTTTTTATATTTTTGGTTAAATTATTTATCAAATTTTGATTAAAAAAGGTAAACAATCTGGGATTGTTATTTTAAATTTTATATTTCATTGATAACAAAAACATCAGTTTCTATTTTTTATATCTAATGTCATCTTCTTAACATTTTTTAAAAAACCTTTCAGTTTTTATAATCTTTATTTTTAGTCAAGTTTAGTCAATGCCAAATCATCATGTTCAACGTATCCTTTCTCAACGAAAAGCCTTTCCATATCTTTTGCATTCACAACGAAATAAACAACAACCTTTTTTATTCTTATCTACTTTGTCATTTAATTCTGAAAATCATGGACTTCAATCATCACAGTTGCAGACAAAGAATCTTACAAAAATGACATTTTCTTCTTCATTGGACGATAAAAAAACATTGGTAAATTTTTATTTTAAACCTGAATTAGGTTTCACTCTTTTAGAATCATGAAAAAAAGGAAAAATTGTATGTTTTCACCAAAAAGATTTTAAAAAAATTTCAGAAATATACATTTTTAGAAAGTGAAAGAAGAGGCTCTTCATCGAGAAGTTGAGAATTGCTATAAACGAGTTGATTTATCTTTTGAAAATGCTAAGGAAGCATTCAAGGTTTATTTCTTTTTCGCTTTTTTAATTTTTTTGTCATGAGTAGCAGAATGGCTTTATTCTTTAACTTTTCAGAGTAAATCAAATCTCGACTTGGCCCGAGCACTTTTAGTCTTTCGCTGCTGTCAAATAAACTGGCTCGTCCAGTTAGTTTTTTCTTTTTCTTTTGTTTATTTATATTTAAAGAAATAATCAGCGCATTCTTCGAGTACTTCGAAAAACACTTGGATTGGAAGTGTTTAAACGCTTATTGAAATCTACATTTTATGGTCAATTTGTGGCGGGCGAAGCACTTGAAGAGGTTTTTTCAACTAAAAATTTGGTTATACTATATAGATTTTTCGGATTTTCTTTTTATCCATTTCTGAAATGGGATGAAAAACGATCCAAATAAATTTCTTTTGCCCATACTTTGTTTAATTTAATTCTATTTGAGGTATCCTCTACAGTTTCAAAGCTACAAAGTTTTGGTATCAAATCGATTTTGGATTACAGGTTTTTTTACATTTTATTCTTAATTTGATAAAAGTTCTTGACTTTAGTGTTGAAGCTGACATTAGCTCTGAAGAAGCACAAGAAAAAGCTGTTGAAGGAATTAAAGAAGAGGAAGAAGCTAAACTTCCTGAGGCTTTGGAATTGCTAGCAGAACGAGTACATGATCCGAATGTTCAACCTGAGGAGACACATAAACAATTTAGCATCTACAAAGAATTTGGTGATCGACGAGAGCTTGTTGTTAGTGCTCGTACTTATTTTTATTCTGGCGAAAGCGAGTGTGATAAAAGTGCTGAAATGTTTTGCCGATGTATTGATGCAACATCGCAAGCAACTCAAGGACAAGGATTCATTGCAATTAAGGTTAATTTTTATAGGAATTTTATATTTTTTATGATGTCATAAATGGTTTCTTTCAATTTTAGTTGACAGCTCTTGGGCGTCCTCGACTATTCATTCGTTTGAGCGAGGCAATTGCACAGATGCACAATTTGTTTAAAGTAATTACTGGCTCAAGCTGGGAGAATTTATTTCTTTCGCAAATTACTGAGGAGCAGCTTTTAGAGAAATTAAATGTGTTTTTTTTATTATTTTTGATATGAAATTTCTCTTTAATTTTCAAGGAATTTGGTGTTAAAACAGACAGTGTTGCAGTTCGTGAATGGTTTAAGCAAGTAGATTTTGATGATAATGGAATTGTTGATTTTTTTGAATGGGGTCAACTGCTAGATTTAGAGGAACGCGGAGCAGTCAAACAACTCGATAAAATGTTTCAGGTTTTCTTAAATAATTCTGGGACTATTAATAGCATCTTTTTTATTCTTTTTTAAAGATTCTGAACATAAAAACTGGTCGTTTGGAGCCACTTATCCAAAATCTAAGTAAAACAGAAATGAGGGAATGCGCCAATATGATGGGTTTGTTTCTTTATTTTTATTGATCTAATTGTAAGGAAATTAAATATAAGATTTTCATCTTAAACAAAAAATTTTTTAACTAAATAATAAATTATATTCCCATTATTTAGGTCGACTAAATAAGGTTGCCGATTATGCATTTGAACGTGGTATACGTTTAATGGTTGATGCAGAACAAACTTATTTTCAACCGGCTATTTCACGTTTAACTAATGCATTGATGCGACGGTTTCTTTCTTTATTAATTATATTATCTTTTTGTATAATTTTAGACATAATCGTGAACGAGGACAAGTTCTAAATACTTATCAGGCTTATTTGCGTTCTTGTCTCTCAGATTTGCTCATTGACTTGAACTTGGCAAAAAGAGAAAATTTCCATTTTAGTTGCAAATTGGTTAATTTTAAATTAAATAAAAAATAATTCAAATATAATTTAAAGGTTAGAGGTGCTTATATGGAACAAGAAAGAAAAAGAGCAGCAACAATTGGATATGAAGATCCTATAAATCCAACTTATGATGCAACTGCTGAGGTTTCTTGTTTTTTCTATATAAAAATATTTTTTCTTTACAATTAGATGTATCATAATTGCTTGGCTGCAATAGTTGATGATTGGCTTGACCGCGGTAGAAATTGTACTTCAGGTTTTATTTTTTTAACTTTGAGAGAATTTTACTTTTTTTAACGTTTCAGTAATGGTGGCCAGTCACAATTTGGATAGTATACGCTATGCGGTTGAACTGTCTAAAAAATGGAGGATTGCACCTAGTGAACGGGTCATTTGCTTTGGTCAACTCTACGGAATGTGTGATGTGGTGGGTGTTTTTTTTAATTTTTTTGTAATTCTTTTGGTTAATTTTGTGAGGGAAAAGTAGTGTAAAGGTTTAAATGTGTTTGTTTAGATATTTTTTGAGCAAATTTTTATTTCAACTCTTGTTTTTGTGTTATGATTTTTATGGGTTATGTAATTTTGTTTGTTTTTTTGTAATCCTGTTATTTCGTGTTTGCTTTTGTATGATGAGTATTTTGTTAATAATTTCCATTTTTAGAAAAAAAGTTTATTAAAATATAAATATACATGAAAGAAAAGGGGAGAAGGGGTTAGAAATTGTAAAGAAGAAGGAGAGGCACACATAAATTTAGAATATAAGTTCGAATTAAATACTATTTTTTGTACTAAATCTTTTTTTATTTTTGTAAATATTTTTTATATTCCTCTACCAATATGTATAGGCCTATCTTCAATTTCAAATTCTTCTGTAGCCGCGCGATTTCCTTTTTGTTTATGTGAAGCATGTAAAACTAAAAAAAAAAAGATTTGATAATTTTATTTTTTTTTGAATTTGTTTTTACATGCAAACATTCCAAGTAAATAAAACGCGACAGATATCCATGCCATATAAACCTGAATTTTAAGAGGGAAATATTATAAATAGATTTTTTTAAATGTTTTAGAATTTTGAACTTTATTTTCTTTTTTTTAATTTTATCTTACTGGTATTTCGATTGTCTGTCCTGATGAATAATCCCAATTCCCTGGTAGATGAGAACGTTCAGCTACCTAAAAATATTTTTTTACATTTTATTTTTTTTAATTTTTTACCTCAAGATTCCATTCATCAACTGAATTAATTAATACTTCTATTGTTACGACAATACACATTGCTTAATTAATTAAATAATTAGTTTATTTATTTTTTAAGCTTTTTTCAATTTTTATTAAAATATTTAATTAAAAATCAAACCTATTATTAAAAATAATAAACCAACAACTCTTTTAAACATATATCGATGATGACTAAAAATTAAATTTTAAGAAAAATTTAAAAAAAGAAAAAGTAACCTAAATGTATATAATGCCATTCCATTTGCAAATGCCATTATAGCAATTGCAATAATAGAAAATGCTGCTTGTACACGATAATAATCTATTAAAATAATTTGAGGAAGGTCTTTAGGTTTTTATTTATTTATTTTTTTTTTGCGCGGGGATTAAAAATTTATTTATTTGAGAGCTGTGAAACTTACGCTTTAAGTAGACTCCGGCTAACCTAGAAAATCTATCAGATGCCGGTTCAGGAAAATGTGAAATCCATTCTACTGAAAAAAATTTTTGATTAATTTTTTTAATTTTTGTTTCCAAAAAACCTTTTTTTGAAGTATTAACTGTTCGATATTCACCCCAAACACCCAATTGAACATTAACATGTTCTTGTCTTTTATTTGTAAAATCAATTGTTGCCCAACATGGGCAGAGAATTGCAATAATATAAATTAAAATTCCAAGCTATTTAATTAAGATTATTTTTCTTTTTAATTTCTAAAAAAACCAATGTTCCAAATGTTGCTGCAGCCATTATTCTCCTTTGCCTAAGTACTCTTTTATATTCATGTACATTAATTACTTGGGAATCTTTACAATCAACAGTCTTTTCTGCGTTTTGTAAAAGTGTTCGCATTGAAAAAATTAATTATTTTGGATATTAGAGTCTGAAATTTTTAAAAAAAAGTTGTATGATTGGAATAAGTAATTTAATTTTATTAAGTAAAATTGTTTTTGTTTGAATGTTTTTTAATTAATAATTTATATTTAAATAATGTTTTTGAGTGTTAAAATTTGAATTTAGTGCGTGAGAATAATTAAAAAAAAGTTTGTAAACTTATGCGAAAATTAAAAAAAATTTTTTATATTATTAGAGCAAGGATAAAAATTTTTTTTTATTAAAAGTGAATAAAATGTGTGTATTTTTAATTTTGAAAGAATTCCCGGTTGATATATATGAAATTTAATGAATTAAAATTTTTGTTTAAATTTGTGAATGATATAAAATTAATTTTGAAGTTTTTTTTCATTTAAAAGGAACTAAAAGATTATAAAGAGAATTATAACGTTGATGTGTGTGCTGAGGGGAAAAGAGGGTGTGGAACGAATATAATACTTATTTACCTCTAGTTTTTAATATTATTTAATTTATTTTATTGGGAAAATATTTTTTAAAGATATTTTTGGCATTTTTTGTATTAGAATAGCATGAAAAATATTAAAATAAATAAAAATACTAGGCTGAATGTTTTCAGCTGCCAGAAATAAAAAAAGAGGTTTTCTATTATGTGACATTCGCAGTAAACATGAGATAAAAGCGCGGGTTAATAAATACTATTTTTTGTTTTTGCTACTAATTTGAGTATATAATATATGTTTTTTTTTATTTTTAGATATTTTAATATTAAAAAAAAATTAATAAATTTAATTAAAATGTAAAAATAGTAACTAAAAAATATTAACTGAGAAATTAATTGAATTTTTTTTTTCAATGGGAAAAGAATTTTCCTCTAATTTTTAGAATTTATTTGTTCAATTGGCTCATGCTAATGAGACACTAAAATGCTTTTTTTTCTAATAATTAATTTTTTTAATATTTTATATTGAGACAAAAATAGATATTTACTTATTTTTGATAGTGGTGCTTTTTATTTTCTTTATTTAGAAAAAAAGGGAAATTAGACAATTTTCTTGAAGAGCAAGTTTTCTCCTTAAAAAACTAGGATTTAAATTTTGTATTTTTCTAAAATTTATTAAATTGATTCTATGTTACTCTTAATAAGAAAAACATTTTTTTGTAAATTTTGAGGTGACGCATTTGTTTTATTTTCGTAATATTTTTTTTTAATAGTACAACCCAAAAAGTACAATTTAATATTTATTTTATTATTAAATATTTACGTAATATTCGGGAAAACCTTAAAATAGTAAATATTAAAAAAATGCAAAAAAAATTATTTCTTTTAATGCTTTGACATTTTAAAAAGGTTAAATTCATGTGTATTTTTGAGTGAAAAAGTGTTGCATTTTGAATGTTTTTTTGTTATTTTTAAATATTTGATTGTATGATTTGGTTGCAACTAACTGTATTTTTATGATAAGAAAATTCTTTGAGTTTTGAGAAATTTAATAATTTATATAAAAATTTAGGAATGAATTATTTTATTAATTTTGATTTAAAAATATAAAAAAAAACAAAATAATTGGAAAAAATTGAGAAAAAAGCAAAAAAAGACATCAAAAAACAAAAATGTAAAAAAATAATAAATATTTATGTTTTAAAATATGAAAGAATAAAAATATAAAAAGAAAAGATTTTTGTCTGACCAAGAGTATTTTTAAAAAATTCTTTTGGATTGTGTTTAAGGTGGCTTTAAGCAAGACACTGGGGAAAGAGAGAGGATAGAGCGAGAGAGGTTACATATGTGTGTGTTGTTGTTGTTTATATTTTTTGGTATTTTTAAAGGATTGAGGGTGGTTATTTAAAAATCGATTATTTAGCTTAGCCTTTTCAAGTTAGCTTAGATTTTTGGCTTTTTTTAATAAAAGAATTGAGAAGAAAAAAGCTTTATCCTTAATATAGTAGAGAGAAGGGAACCAAATAATTAAAATAATAATAAATATAAATTAAATATTAAAAAAAAAAAATTTTAGGCTTCATTTTCACTTGGACAAGCTGGATACAGTGTGTATAAGTAAGTACAAAATTTATTTTTTATTTTGATTTATTTTTGGTAATTTTGAATTTTTAGAGTTGTCCTTTATTCAAGTTATATTTATTTTTGCATTTGCCTATTTCTCTACAATTTTTTAAAATTTTGCTTTTAGCGAGTAAATCAGTCGAACGTAAAAAGATTAGGCAAAATGTGTAAAGGAAAAATTGGAAGAAGTGAAAAAGGGAGAAACCCTAATATTCAAAATTTCCCATTTTTGTGCTTAATTTGATTATTATATTTTTTTAAATTTTAGATATATTCCTTGGGGGCCTGTTGAAGATGTTCTCCCATATTTGTCTCGTCGTGCACTCGAAAATGGTACAATGCTAAATAATCTAGGAAAGGAACGACGACTCCTATGGGAAGAATTAAAACGCCGTTTGAGCGGTGGGCAATTTTTTTATAAGCCTCCAAAATCAGGCGTTCATTTATGTCCTGAAATATTAAATAATGGTAATAATATACCCCTATAATTTGACATTGACGTGTGGTTAAGTTTTAAGTTAAAAAAGATTATATTTTTGAAATTAAAAAAACTATTTATGCTTTATTAAATCTATTCGGTTATTTTTGAAAAAAGCTTTTTTTTCTTTTCTCTGTATATCAGTGTTTGGAAATTTTTATTTTAAGTTGTACTCAAATGGTCAGTTTTCCCTCGTATTCTTTACAATTTTTTTGTATAACTTTCCAAACACTATTTATCTATTCCTTTTTCTCGGCACGCCCAGTTAGTCGCAGACTAATCGCAATTAGTCTCTAGTTTTCCTTTTTGTCTCTAATTCTATTTATTATACTTTTTCGCGATAAAGGCTCGGTCTGCGACTAACCGGGCTTTCTCCTATTTTCTATTTAGTAGCAATGAAAATTTATCTTTAAATTTATTTTTAAATAAAATATTTTTATTTTTCGTTGCCTTAATTATGTTTATTTATCCATATATAAATTTTAATTTTTAAGATTTTTCATTAAAAGTTTATAAACAAAAATTGTATGGATAAAATTACCCGTTTTATTTCACAAAAATGATGCTGATAAATTGCTTTAGATTTATAAAAATTTCCTTAATTATTATTATTTTTTGTGCAAAATTTTTTTTCGAACATGTTCTCTTAATTACTTTTTTCTTTTTTTTCTATTCATTTTTGATTTTTATTTTTTTGGTTCTAGGGTTTATTTTTCAGGCATAAAACAGTATTACTTATTTAAAATGCCTAAAATAAAATTGTAATTTTCAGTTGAATAAATGCATATATATTTATTTTTTTAAATTTATTTTATTTGTTACATTTAAATATTAAATTATTTATATTTTTTCAATTTATTCTAAATTTAATTTTTAAAATTTTCAAGCTTTTTAGAAAAATTTCAAAAAATAATAATGTCAGATCAAAATATTCAAATTCGTCGACACTTTGCAACAAAAACAATAGTAGAACCTACAATTATCAACAACAACGCCATTAATATTACCAACAGCGTTCAAATTCCAATTGCAAAGAAGAGAGTTTTTCCGGCAAAAAATCTTCAAGTTTCATCAGCCGAGAAAGGAAAAAAGATTAGAGCTCCGGGTGAAGGAGGTTTGTTTATTTTTTGACTTGTAAGTTAAACTTAAAAAAAAATATTTTGGTTTTAAGGTTCTTTAACTTTAAAAGAAGTTCGTAAATTTCAACGGTCTAATGAATTGATGATTTCACGTGGTTCTTTCATACGTTTGGTCAGAGAATTAGCTAACAATGTCACAGATGGGAAAAATTTTAAATGGAAGGGGCTTGCCTTGATTGCACTACAAGTTTGATATTTTACAATTCTTTTTTTATTGTATTATTTTTAAGGAGGCTGCAGAACATTATTTGGTGGATATGTTTGAGGGTGCTAATTTGCTTGCTCTCCATACTGGACGTGTTACGCTTATGCCAAAAGATGTTCATTTATTGAGGAAATTGAGAAGAGAGGTTTAATTTAAATTTTAAAAAATTATGGGGGTTTTGAAAATAATGATATTTTTGTGGTACAAAAATTCTTTATTTTCAGACAAACCAATTACCAACAATTAGGAATAATAGAGAAGAACCTAGTCAAAATGAATAAAATTTTCCAAAAAGTAATGAATAAATTATTTTCATTTATTTATTTTCCCTTGTATATCAAAAAGCTTTACATATTCAGGTTAAAAAATTTTTTTTCATGTTTTAGTAAATATCTCGTTTTTAAGTTTCGTTTATTTTACGAAAAAGAAATTTATTTTTAATCGAAATATATGGCTAACATTTTTAAAAAATATTATATTTTTTTCTTTTTGTGTATACAAATGGTGGACCATAAAATTTTAACAAATTGTGTTGTACTTCAATCTTTTCATTAAAACTTGGAGATTTTTTTAGATTGCACAATTTTTACTCTCAAGGTGCAGCAGGAGAAGTTCCATTTTGCTGTTGAGCTAAAAATTGAATTTTAATGATTTTTGGTTTTGACTGTTAAATTCTTACAAGTTGATGGTTGTTGACTAAATGAACCACCGGTTGCATTTGTATTAACAATTTTGATTGGAATAGTGCGACCTGGCGAGGTTTCCTTTAAAATTTTTTTTATTTTTTAAAACAATTTGAGGATTTTCTACTTTAACTTTTGGAGCACTAGCAGTGATTGTGAGGTGCCCATCAGATGTCAAATTGCTTTGCACAAGATCTGGGTGTGCATTTCTGGGCAATGTAAATTTGCGAATAAAGTGGCGCTCACTGGACAACAATCAAATTAGATTAGTTTTTTGTTAATTTATTATTAAAATGTTGGGAAATTCACCAGATTGTGAAATTAACTAAGGCGGGGAAACTTAAAATTTTGGGATGATGGGCCAAAAATTTTGCCTCATCTTGATATTCTTTCTTGATAAATCGAAGGATAAATTGTCTGCATTAACTATTTTAAAATTTTCATGCGAATTGTCCTCATATTCAATTTATATATTATTTTTTAAATTTTCAAAAATTTTTACATGCTTCCAAGAGCATCTTGTTTTTCTGCGTGTTTGCCCTCAACAACAAGTTGACTACCAACAATTGATACCGAAAAATTGGGTAATTTATTAATTTTTAATAAATTCAAAAACCTTTAAGTCTTCTGGAGCAAATGCGCTTACATCCATACTGGCAGAAAGATAATCATCAGATGATTGGAAGGAACCAGAAGTTGCTGTCCCAAAATGATAATTATGTGGCTTTAGGAAAATTGGGAATATAAGGTTAAAAATTTTAAATTAAAAAAAAATACATGAACAAAACTGGTGCTTCCCAAACTAAGATCTCCGGGACTACCAAAACCAGACATTGTTGACTAAAAAAAATATTTAAAAAATTATTAAAAATAAAAAAACCTTTATTGTATGAAGAGGAGAAGATGTGAGTAATCGTGGTACACTTTCCTCAACCACTTTACGTTCAAAAGTACTGAAAATTAATTTTTTTCAATTTTGTTTTTAAGGAAGTTCTTTACCGATTGTAGCTGGAACTTTGATTGAAGGTGCTCATTTTTCTTCTCTTTTACTTTGAACAGTGGTGGATTATTTTAAATTATGTAAGTAATTTAATAAGAGTGTAGAAAATATTTTTAAGTTTGCTAAATTAAATTTAAAATATTCGGTCGATAGTTTTTATCAAAATTTTGGTGTAAAAAGGGACAAAAATCTATATAATTGTGAGACAATTTAATATTAAATAAATAGGTCCTTGTGTAGGTGGTTGGTGGTGTTCATTATATTCCTTCCAATAATTATCATGAATTTTTTTCTAATCAACACCTGACATTTTTTTATTTTTTAATACATAACAATAAGTCTATTTATTTTTATTAAAAATATAAAATGAAAGAAAATATGATTTTAAAAGAATTTAAAAAATTAATAAATATTTGTTTGATTGAAAATTCATTGATTTAAAATGAAAAAGTTATTTTCTTTTATTTTATATTTATACTAAAAGAAATTTGTTTTATTTAACTTCCCCAACTACGACTATTGTGTGGCATTTAGTAATGTTTGTATGCGTCATCCTTAGTTTCCGTTTCAATTTATTATCTTTTTTTAACTTTTTATTCTTTTAAGTGTCATCTTTTTTAAAAGCTTTAAAAAAGGGGGGAGGGGGAGTATTTTTTAAAAATAAAAAGATGAGAGAAAATCAGCCATAAAATTAGAAAAAATAAAAAGATATGGGGGCGGATGTTAAAAAAGATGAACAAAATGATTAAAAAAACAACTGACTTTAACTTTTTTTTTAAATTATGTGTAGGGGTAATAAGAACATTTTTGAGATTAATTTAAAAAAAGTATGAATATTGGAGAAAATCAGATCAACTTAAATTTTATTTCGGTTTTTTAGTCAAAAAATTAAGGGATTTATCATTCAGAATTTTTTTCTTTCTCAAAAAAAAAATATTTTTAGGATTGTTCAAACAAAAAAATAATTTCTCAGTTTCTACGAGAGAGGAATGAATGAGCTCTCTCCTCCCGACTTCTTTTTTAAATTCTTTTTTATGTTCATTTTAACAGCCGTTCCTCGTTACATTTTTTATTTTTTTTCCTACACTTATTATATTTTTTTACCTCTTTGCTGGGGACATAGAAAATACTTTAAATTCCTTTAACTTTTTTACATTTTTCTCTAACTATTTGTGTGATCTTTCAATATTTTTTATGGATTCTCTTTCACATTTTTTTAACTTTAAACACACACAAATATCACACATTTATTTAGTAATCTTACAATCGACCAATTATTTCGCAATAATACACGCGATTTGGCTTCGATCATTAGGAGTTAGGGGATCATCTATTAACCATTTCTTGAATTTTCCTTAACGATTTCCCTTTAACCTTTTCTTTTTAAATTTTCCCTTTAACTTTCCCCTTCAACTTCTTATAAAATGGATTTCTAAATAGCTTTAGTTTAAATAAAAAATATATAATGAAATTTTATTACATTATTTTATAAGAGCTTCTTGGTGTAGTGGATTACACTCTGGATTCTATCCTATTAATCAGTCAGGTTCGACTCCTGTTCGTGGTAATATTTTTTAAATTTTTTCTATGATTACCAATATTTAAATAAAAGATGCTTTTAAGAATATTAACATTTGAAAAAGAAAAAATCTATTATTTCTGACCCGTTTATTCGGCTTTTTCTATTTATATTTGGCAAAAAGTAGTAGCGAAAAAGGAAATGTTTTTGGTTCTCTAGGGAAATTTTTTATTGTCTAATTTGGGAGTTAAAAAATAGAAAATAATGAAAATTTAAATTTATTTTGAAGAATTAGGTAATTAAATGTGAAAAAGTACTTGAATTTAACAAATTAATTTATTTTTATTTTTAGAACAGAAATGACAACCTCAGATGTTGGGCTTTGGACCTAAATTTCAACATATTTTGAATATTTAGCAGCAATATCAACACTAAAAAATGGAAAATTCTTTGTTAGGTTCTCATTTTGAAGAAAAATAACACCGAGAAAACACAATTTCTCATGCATTTGAATGAAAGTATTTTTTGTGTATGAGAAAATTGTCAATTTCGTGTTGTTTTTTTTCCAGAAAAACAAATGAGAATGGTAAAACGTCGGGTAAAACGTTTGCTTAATAAAAAAGGAAACGGATGGGGAAGGACACGAAAAAAATAAAAGAAAGAAGAAAAATGACAAGAAAAGATTTTTTAGGATTAACTAAATCTCGAATTACTTAATAAAAAATAAATGTTATAATTGATTAAAAATTTGATTTTTTGAAGGTGATATTTTGGTATTTTAATGAGCAATCAATATATTGATTTTATCGATTTTCTGGACTTGGAAATATTTTTTTAAAAAATTAGAAATGTTAAAAAATCAATATATCGATTTTATTGATTTTATCGATTTTCTGGACTTGGAAATATTTTTTTAAAAAATTAGAAATGTTAAAAAATCAATATATCGATTTTATTGATTTTATCGATTTTCTGGACTTGGAAATATTTTTTTAAAAAATTAGAAATGTTAAAAAATCAATATATCGATTTTATTGATTTTATCGATTTTCTGGACTTGGAAATATTTTTTTAAAAAATTAGAAATGTTAAAAAATCAATATATCGATTTTATTGATTTTATCGATTTTCTGGACTTGGAAATATTTTTTTAAAAAATTAGAAATGTTAAAAAATCAATATATCGATTTTATTGATTTTATCGATTTTTTTGGTGCTCTCTATTTCGTAAATATTTTTGTTATTAAAAAAGCCGTTTCAGCACTATTGGAAAAGTGCTTTTCTTATTGTATTAATTGATTTTTAGAGAATTTATTTAAATATACAAAGTATTAACAAAGAAAATTGTGAAGAAAATATAAAATAAAAAATGCCAAACCGGGACTGGCACAAAAAAAATCTAAAATTAAAAAAAATTAAAATTATCACAGAGAATTATTATTTTTTGATGAAAATGTAGGTACTGCAATTGACAATAATTCTAAAACACTTTTTTGAGTATTAGAAGAATGTTGATGATGATTATTTTGTTCAATTATTTGATGATTTATTAAATCTTCAGGTTTAAGCAGATTTAATATACAAAAAGAAATATAAAGAAAAGCTGTTCCCAAAAGATCACCCAATGCTGTCAAATAAGGAATTGCTGCATTATCTGGATTCTAAAAAATATTAAATAAATTTTAAAAAATTAAAAAAAAAATACTTGTTTCCATATCCACATTAATGGCACTAACCATTGGCATACATACAATAAAATAATTACCTAAAAATAAATAAATTAAAATTTTAAATTTTATGGGAAACGTAGGGAGAAAATTAATGAGGGAAGGATTTGAATTTAAAAAAATAAAAAAATATTAAAAAATAAATCCTTAAAAACTTAAAAGGCACTATTAGAATATTTAAAAAATAATCAAAAAAATATATAAAAATAAAAATATTGTTCATGGTTCACTAGATAAGAAGTTAAAAATTAGGGGAGGCAGCGGTTTTAACCTTTTATAAAACCTTTTATAAAACCTTTTATTTTTTATTTAAATATTTTTAAATAATAAAAATTTTTTTTACATTTACATAAAAATAAAAAATAATAATTTTTGTCATTTTCACTATTTTTTCTGTCCAATAATTTTATTTTATTCCAACAAAAAAATCTTTTAAATCTCCCTTAAAGGCACCTGCTGTCTCTTTCCTTTTTTATATATTTTTTAAGTATAGGCTTTAAAAAAGTTAAAAAAAAAAGAAAAATATAGAAAAAAATAATTGAATAAAAATAGATGAGGAAAATTTATTTAATTAAAAAATGCCATTTTTATTTAAAAATAATAATAGTTACCTAATAAGAAATTTATTAATTCTGTTAAAATAATTAATTTCCAATAAAAAAAATTTAAATCTCAACTGGTTTGAAAAAATACTTAAAAATAAAGAAAAAATTTTTTAATTAAAATATAGTCAAAAACTCTGTTATAAACTGTCTAACAACACCAAAGTCTACTTTAGAAAATAAAAAAAATAAAAAATATATTTTAGAAAAAACCCCCAAAATTTGAAAATAAAAACTCCAAAAACTATTCAAAAAACTTTAATTTATTTTAATTTCACTCAATAATTTAATGGGCACTCAACCAAGCAGATTACGTCATTTATTACAACATAATCATCATCAAAAATATAAAAATTCCCCAAAATTAAATTTAAAAAAGAAGAATAAATTAATAGTTTTAAAAAGAGCAGTAGCTGGAGCAGCTAATACAGCAAATAATAAATGGAGAAATATTAATAATAATGGAAGTATAATTGAATTATTGAGTGAAATTGAACAAAATGAACATTTACAAAATGAAGAAAATATTGAAATGGAAGAAAGAATTAATAAAGAGAAAAAAGAAGAAGTTTGGAATTTTAAAAATTAATTAATTAATTTTAAAATATTCACAGATTTATTCAAATGATTTAAATGAAATTAATGAATTTAAAGAAAAATATCAACAAAAATATTTTTTTAAAAATCAAAGAACAACAACACTAGCAGAATTAGCTAAAATGCAAAAAGAAATGGATATAGTATTGAATACGTTAAAATCAAAGTTGGAAAAGTTGGAAGAAGAGCAAAGGGTAAAATAGAGTGTATTAAAAATATTTTTAATAAATGTTTTCCGGAAAATGTTTTAATAAATGTTTTCAGGAAAATGTTTTAAAAAATGTTTTCCGGAAAATGTTTAAATAAATGTTTTCCGGAAAATGTTTTAATAAATGTTTTCCGGAAAATGTTTTAATAAATGTTTTCCGGAAAATGTTTTAATAAATGTTTTCCAGAACATTTTTAATAAATGTTTTCAGGAAAATGTTTTAAAAAATGTTTTCCAGAAAATGTTTTAATAAATGTTTTCCAGAACATTTTTAATAAATGTTTTCAGGAAAATGTTTTAATAAATGTTTTCCAGAACATTTTTAATAAATGTTTTCCAGAAAATTTTTAAATGAATATTTTTAATATTAATTTAGAAATTTTAATTCTGATTTTTAAATTTAAAGTTCTGAATTTTTAAAATACAAATTATTATTGAAAAAATAGAAAAAAATAAAAAAAATTTCTTAAGAGAAAAATAAACATTTGCGCAACAAAATGGGGAATTGAAATGTTAAAAAATTCAGTAAATTTACAAAAATTAAAAACTTTAAAATCAGACAAGGAAAATAAAATAAATAATAAAAAACAAAGAAAATTACAAACAATTGCTGAAGAATGTCGACTAAGAAGTGCAATATTAACAGATAAATTTAAAGTAAAAAACAGAAAAAAAATTTAAAAAGAAATTAAAATTTTCGCTTAGAATTGTACAGAATATTTACGTGGTTTTGAAGCATTAATTAATACAATTCAACGTGAAAAGGAATGCAATGCAGGAGGTAAGAAGAATAAATAATTAATTTGATTGAATGCACGTTTGGCCGAGTGGTTAAGGCGTTGGACTTATAATCTAATAGGGACAAGCCCTGCGTAGGTTCGAATCCTACAGCGTGCGATAATAGCAGTTTAACTTTTTTTCATTTTTTTTCTTAGATGATGACTTTTTACGAGAATTTTTGATAAAAACTGCCAAAAAACAATACAACAAAGGACAACTTGGCCAGGCAAAAAATATTTTTTTGTTTAATAAAAATAAATTTAAAGGCAGTGGATACTTTTTGTCAATTATTAATAGCAACTGATGGTAGACTTTGTGATCAAGAAATGTTATTATTAGTTGATGTGTTTAAGGAAAAGGTAAATATCACAAAAAATAAATTATTTTTTTTAAATATTTAGATAAAACAGACAAGAAAATTTCATGAAAGAATAAACGGTGTTATTAAACAGGTAAAAATAAAATTAAAAAAAATAATAATAAAAAAATAGCAAATGAATGATTCACCTTATGTAATGGATGAATTATGGGGTTTTGTATTAGAAGAATTACGTGTTGATTGTGCAGAAGCTTTTGAAATAGTAATGATAGCCAGGGGTGTTAATAATTGCGAAGAGAAGGGAGAAGAAGTTAGAAAAGTTGAAAAATTAAAATATTTACTTGGGTCAATTATTTGTGCTCTTTGGCTTCAAATTACACCTTATAGGCATGAAGAGGTATTTTTTTAAAATAATATTATAATAAATAAATTAAAAAAAATTAATTTTTAGTTTGAACAAATAAAACAACTTTTTCTCAATACTTTAGATCATTATAATATTATTTCTACAAAAACGGCAATAATAACAAATGAACAAAAATTATTATTAATAAATAAAAATGAATTAGAATTGGAAAAGAGCGTTCAAGCAGTTTTAGAGTAAGTTAAATAATTCTTAAAAAATAAAAAAAAAATTAAAAAAAAAAGGCAATATCCAATGCTTGCTAATACAAAGAAAATGCGAAGATTTACTCAACAAATGTTTAGTATTATTGGTTAAAAATATATAAATATATTCTATGATTTGTAAAGAGATAAATTAATATTTTTCCCTAATTTTAAAAGTAAAAAAATATTAAAAATAAATTGAAACGATTTTTAAAAAATAAAAATACAAAAAATTACATTACTTAAAAGTCCCAAAAAATTAAAAAAAATTTAATTAAAAATAACCAAACCTGTGCCAAAGCAGCACTCAAATATAAAGCAGTGAATAACGATCCTTGAACATATTGACCACTATGTACATGTAATGTAGAAATAACCCAATTGAAGAATATATGTCCAGGTACACAAAGCATTAGAAATACACGAGCTGAACAACTATCCTAAAAATTAAAAAAAAAATAAATGCCAAACAAGGTAAACCCAAAAAAAATGAAAAAAAATATTATAAAATAACCTCATCAGAAGAGAAAAATGCTCGAGAAAACGAGTAAAATCTTCTTATAGTCCATTCAAATGGAAGTGTTCCCAACGTTGAACTTCGATGATAAAAAGTTGAAAGTTTAGATGCTGCAACAGCTGCTAAATTTCCACCAACACCTTTATATTTAATTTAAAAAATAATATTTTTATTTTTTAAAATTAAAAAACCATTCATAACAGGCTGATAAAGTGGCATTTGTTGAAAATTAATTATAGCACGTCCCAAAACAAAACCTCCACTGCTACTAATCATCCTAAAAATTTAAACTATTAATAAAAAATAAAAATAGTTTAAACAAAACTTTTTTTTTTAAATTATAAATTAATTATAATTTTAAAACTAACATTGAAAATATAATTGGTGACCAACCATATCGAAGTACTTGACAAGTTGAATAGTCACGGCTAGCTATGGCAGCACAAATTGGAAAAATAAATAGGAAGAATAAAATAACGAACCTTAAAATTAAAAATATTAGTGTATAACTAAAAATTAAAAAATAAACATGTTTAGCCAATGTTGTGTTCGATGAGCACTAAAAAATATACTGCCAAAGACTGATAGAATGGTTAAGGTTGTTAGATCACCTTTAAATAGTTAATTTAAATTAAAAAACTAAACATAAATAAATTAGAAAAAAACAAAAATTCATTTGAAATACTTTTTTAGTTTAAGAATTGAATTATAAACGAAAGAAAAATTAAATGCCGCTAGCAGGGATCGAACCTGCGACCTTGGGCTCACCAGTTTTATATTAGACCCACGCTCTAACCGGCTGAGCTATAGCGGCACATGCTCTTAAACGATTATTTAATTCCTATGTACAGCGAGGAATAATTGTAAAAATCAACTTTACTACAATATAAGACTATTTTATTTAAAAAAATTAAATTTTAATAAAAAAATAATATTATCAAAAATTACCCAAAGAAGCAGCGATCGGTGTAGCAACATTGTCTGGATTAATATTCCATCTCTTAGAGCCAATTATTACAACAATCATTACCAACTTAAAAATAATAATAAAAAAATATTTTTAAAAATTACCGAAAGAGTTAAAGAAGCAAAAGATGCAGTAGTAACAGCAGCAGCACCCAAAAGTGTTGCGTGTTCCCAGTCAAGTTGGCCACGTGGAATCCAAGAAAGAGCCATTGCTACAGCGGTAGCCAAAAACTAAAATTTTAAAAATAAAGAAAAAAACTTATTAAAAAATATTTACAGTCACAACAATGGCTTGAGCTTCAATTAATGCAATATTTGCAATGACGATAGAATATGCCTAAAATATTTCAAATTATTTTTTTAATTTTGGTTCAAAGTTAAAAGAATCAAAAAATGGTCTCCCTAGGATTTCCAAAAGGAATTAGATTTTTTGAAAATTTTATAACATAATCAAAACCTGTTGTAAGCTATCCAATTTTCCAGTATTTGATTGAGTTGAAAGACGACTAGCCAAAGTCATTTCCAAATTTCCTTTAAGGCCAAGTAAAGCAGGAACGAGAATTAATGCTTGGGGTACTTCCTTAAAATTATAATTTAAAAAATTAACAAATTTATATAATTCTCACAACTTAAAATTTAAAAATATTTTGCCTGATAAAATGGCCAATGTTGTACTTGATCAAAAACTAGGCCAGCAAATACCATTCCCAAACCAGCAATTAAAAAAGGAAAAAGCATCTTTAAATTACTTTAATATCTTCAAAAATTTTTAAAAACCTCAAACAAAAGAATCAAAGAAGGCTCTGGCCTAGTCACATTTAAATGTCTATGAGGATCGCGTCCATCCAAGGGGGGCAATTCGACAAAATCGTTTCCTCCAAAGCCTATATCGTTGTCGCCGTTATCCTGTCCATTTACTACAAATACATTGAAAAACAAGTTCAGAATTAAAAAAAACATTAAAAAACCTATTTTCTCTGTATCATCAGTCAATTCAACATTTTTAAAGCTGTTACTAGCCACAGAATCAACATAATTTGATTCTTCAAATTTAAACCTTTTCTTCATCTCAATAAAGTCAACTTTGCCGTTTGAAGTAGAAGAATCATTAATAACCTTTTTTGTATCATTATGCATTCTTTTTAGAAAAATATTTTAATAAAAAAGTACACAAATAGATTAAAAATAAATGGATAATACCAAAATTATAAATTATTTAAATCAATAATAATTTTATTTAACAAAAATGTTGTAAACGAGAATCATTTTTAAATGAAATTAGAATACCTATATAAATGTTTTTTGATTGTATAGACATTTGGTAATTATTATGATTTCTCTGATGGAACAATGTTTGTAGTAATATTGTGTTCTTTGGCAAATTGGACCTAAAACGGTATATAAATGAATCATAAGTTTATTTAATTAAAAAAACAAACCAGAGATCGCCTCATTAGATAAGCATCCTCGCCATCTGCATAATATTTTGGCTCCAAATCAGATATCTCAAAACATAAAGTGTTTTTATACAAACTGAGAGCAGCCCGATTAGTATGTCTGACATGCAAATAAACATATCGAGCATTATAACTATAAAAAAAAATAATTTTCATTTCTATTAGGTTAATCTAAGTCAGAGGTACACATAAAATTAATATATCAAAAGTAAAAATAATTAAAATAACAAACACTTCAATCATTGCACGAGCAGCCTGATTCATTAGCTTCTGAGCAATTCCAAGCCGACGGAAGGTGCGCTTAACAGCTAATGACGTAACGTGACCATGAGGATCTTCGTCAGCCTCTTCTTCCATTTTTGCGAGAACATAACCAACAATATTGCCTTTGTGATCTGCTGCGACATACGAAAGTTGGGGCCAAGAGAGCTACAAAAAAATCACAAAATTTGTGTTAAAAATGTATTTAAATTAACCACGTGATACATGTAGTATTTTAACTGATAATTCTCAGGAAGGCAGAGCAAATTACACTGCTGCATTTTAATTAAATCATCGCATGTGGCAGGACGAATATTCATCTTTGTATTTTTTCAATGAAAACTACTAAAAAAATAATTACAAAACAAAAATAAAACATATAACCAAATAATCCTTTCATTAAAATATAAATTGTTCAAAAACATATAAAGATAATAATAAAGTAATAACCAAATTTTATACAAAACAAAAAAAAATTGTTTGAAAATGGAATTTTTCTTTAAAAATAAATATATAAAAACGAAAAAAATTGTCTATTTTTAACAAATCACATTTATTATTCTATTATGTAATCTTTAAAAAACCTTAAATTTATGATTCCTTCTCTTCTTCTTCACAATCATTGTTGATTGAATTAGAACTATTTTCAGAATCATCCACCTTATCAGGCTCTTCTTCTTCTAAATCATAAGAAAGTTTTTCAAGTTTTTCAAGTTTTTCAAGTTCTTCCTCTAAAAATTTTCCATTTTCACATCCATTTGTATTTCTTTGTTTCTCGAGTTCAATTGCCTTGTCATATCCAGGGAACAAATTCTCATATTTCAATGGATCAGCAAGACTTTCACCAACATTCTAGAAAACAAAAGAAAAAAGTTAGAAAAGCAGTTTTTTAAAATAAAAAAATTATTTGATACTCGTTTATTAATTCCAGCCAATTTTTCTGTAGCTGACTCTTTCCACAAACTCAGCAATTTTGGAACTTGAGATGGAGTATATGTGTGGGCAAAGAAGGCGGCCTCCGGAATCCTCCCATTCTCAACAAGGATTTCCAAACATTGTTCTAAATCGCCTAGAAGAAAAGAAGAAAGGAAGGAAACATTGTGTTGATTATTGTTGTAGGATTCTTTAGCAAGTTGCGACATCTAAGAATATATAAAAATTTCACACATTAATTTAAAAAAAATTGAAGAATTTAAATTGTATTTTTTTAAAATTATTATCAGCAAGAGTGCATCAAGCGCTCGACGAATCTAGACTGATCTCATGAAATTATTAAAATGATAAACATGCAGATAACAGTCAGACCCGTCGAGCCCAGGGCTCTCAAATGAAGTTTTAAATATATTTTTAAATAAAAGAAATTAAATTTAACAATAAATAGTTTGATGAAAAATAAATATAAAAAATTATAGTCATAAAATAATACTAATTTATTAGAACCAGAACACGATGCAAGCAAAAGAAGGCCACCAAAATCATGAGCTTTAGCCAAGCATTCACCAGCCAATCGCAATTCTGAACGAATAGTTGCTGCATGTGCAAGTTGCTTCCATTTTTCTTCACTATCCGATTGTTGTGCTAATTCGTAGGCAACGTTTAAATCTCCAAGTGAAAGAGATAACTCAAATCTATGCTAAAAATAAAAATCGAAGATTATTAAAACAAAAAGTATAAAGCAAACTTGAGCGTCCTTACTAACAGCTAGAGCTTGTTTTTTGAATCCCTTGAAAAAAATAATAAAATTAAATATATTAAAAAGATTAAATCAAAACACATAAAAAATTTTACAAAAAAATCTGCATGCTCAGAGCCACATATTATTATCAATCTATCGTCAATAACACAGACCAAGAGGCATGAATTTCATCATTGCATGCAGATGGAATCGAACCACCAACTAAATTACGTCAAACCAACACAAATCCGCTAAACTACAACCGCTTTTTCCAATAAATGAAAAAAACTTTATAACTCATTGTGAACCATCATTAACTGACTAAAGAAATCCCCACAAAGATTACAAAATATAAACCTGTTTCTCCAAAAACTGAGCCACTCTCGTGCATTGACTTTCAGGTATTGACTTAAGAATTGTGTCTGCTGCATCAAAATCGCGACGCATCACCGCTGTTTGATATTCCAAAACTGTCAGCAAAATTTTATATGAAACGATGTTGTGGTCTTTGTCACAGGCAAAGAGACGATTTTCTTTTGCCAAATATCCAAGCTAAAATAAAAAACAAGCTATTTAAATTCATTTATAAAACCAAATAAAGTGGACGATCCATATGTGCAATTGTAACAACTTCACCTCCAACATAGTAGCTAAGGCGGTTCAAGGTTGTTGTAAAAATAAAGCAACAACCAACCCAAAGTCCCGTTTTTACAGATTCAGTCAGCTCGCCTTGAAAAAAAACAAAAATTATGTAAGTTAAAAATAAAAATAAACCAATAACATCAAATGCTTCTTCAACTCCATCAGGCCCAATATCAGTCACATTTTTATTTGAAACAGCTTCAGAATCATAACGCAAAATATAAAGCTGTTCATCACTTGCTATAGCAACCATATCGCCATTTTCACTCCAAAAAACACGTTTAGCAACAATTTCGATACGACGAATAACATGACCAGTGTCCCAATCATAAAAGAGAAGTGAACCAGAAGAACGTGCTGATAACAAATGACCACCATCAATCCCTTCAATAGAAGTATCCGGACGTATTTGGAGAAATTCCTAAATGTTGAAAGCGTAGAAGTTGAAATTAATATTAAAAAAACCTTAAAATTCTTAAACAGCTTAATCATCTGTGAACTTTCTTGCACCGCGTACATGTTTGAATCATTCGCCCATGCAAAATCAAGGCTTGAACCAAATGATTTATTTCGCAAAGCTGTTGCCGTGTAAATAATATATTCGCCATCCCCACAAACAACAACAAAACGACCGTTGGGAGAATGTTGCAATTTTTGAGGATACAATTCAATTGAGCCCATGTCTTTGACTGCGAGTGCCAAGCGTTCACCGTCTGATTTTTAATTAATTTTAAACAATTGCTCAACATTAAAAAATCATTTCAAAAAAGTTAAATGAAATTTTAAAAAACTGTGCTCAGACCTATCATCACAAATATCATATTTCGCATCATCAAAGAATTGGCTCTGATGAAATTTCTTCATTGCACATGAAAATTATTGAACCCATACCCTCCAACCCACAAAACAAGGATAAATCCACTTAACCAAGAATGATCTGTAGATAATATTCAAAAACAACATTTAACTCATCATGATTTTGGCATTTAGGCGCAAAATAGGGAAAATTACATTGTTAAATCTTGGTTGACCAACAAACAACAACAGAAAATAATTAAAATTTAGCAAAAAACCTTGCGCTTGCTCCAATGTTTGTTCATCCGCTGCTCTTAAATTAACTTGTTGAATATCTGTATGTTTTGCCCATAACAATTTTCCAGTTGAATCCATAGAGACAGCAGGTTCTTCTCGACCCAACTTTATGGTTACAGAACCTTCATCATAACCAATAGCAATTTTATTTGATCCACGCTGTGCTGTGATACACCAAACACGTTCAAGTCCATAATTTAATGTTGTTTCAAGCCTTAATTTTTAAGGATTTATTTAATTAATATATTTTAAATATTGAAAATATTAGCAGCTTCATAGCAAGGATGAAAGTCTCATCAATGACATTTTTAATGTTCAGAACGTGAACAGCAATATAAATTATAATCATAAGCCACTTAACTAACAACATGTTTTGTGTTCAGAAAAATTAGTTTAAATTTAAAAAACCTTTCCACACTACCTATTAGTGTTTGCATGCCAAATTCTAACAGTTGCATCTTCAGATCCAGTAACAATGATTGGCAACTCTGGATGAAAACAAACAGCAGAAACATTGTGTGCATGTCCATCTAATGTTGCAACACAAGTTTTGTTTTGATAATCCCAAATTTTGATTAGTCTATCATCTGCTCCAGAAATTAAATAAGGCTTGTCTCCACTATGATAATAATCCACACAATTCACCTAAAATTTTTTAACATGATTGACACCATTGAAGTTAATTGTCACAAAAATACAATCTTACTCCTTTCTCATGACCCTCTAGAGTAAAATTTGGTGTAGAACTTCCAAGTTGCCACACTTTTATTGTTTTATCAAGCGAAGCTGTAGCAAATGTATTATTGTCTTTTGGATTGATAACTAGTTGCATTACATAATGAGTGTGGCCTAAAATGAAAAATGGAAGAATTGATAAAATACTGAAAGCGAGAACGAGGATATGTATATCAAATCAATCCTATTTTAGTCAATTTTGGAAAAATCAAACGAACCATAAGATGAAACACAAAAAACCCTTGTGTAAAGACTTAAGTATCTTCTTATATGTAGAATGATGTTACAAAATGGGAAAACTCAACAGTTCGCTTTATCGATTCTAGACTTTTTGTAATAGCGAGGAAATCTAGTCAACTTAAAAATTGTTACACTTGCATTGACTAAGTGTATAAAAATAGGACGATGGCTCATAGAGAAGATTAGACAACATTCATCGGAGAAAAAAATTAGTCTCCAAATCAGTTTAAAATATATTTAATCATTGCCAACTGATTGTTAAGGGAACCCTTATTTCACACGGATTAGTATATGGAGGGAATGGCTGAAGAGAGAAGAAATAGTTCGACAAATCTGTGATAATCTAATAGAATATAAGTTAATGCCCAAGAGATGACAAGTCGCTTCTCAAGTTAAATCCAAAAAAACTAAAATAAACCTTCAAATGTCTGTTTTAGTTTGAATTTATCTTCCCAATCCCACAATTTAACTAGCATATCGTCTGAACTAGTCAAAAGAAATGGCTGAGTTGGATGCACAGCAATCGATCGCAAATAGTCGGAGTGAGCTTCCTGAATTTATTGAGTTAAACTCTGGCCTTAAGCATTACTCACCATTTGATGCACTCGCTCCAATGTGTTATAATTGAATATACGAAGTTGCATATCATCTGAACCAGTTACTATCCAATTTTTACGAAAAATGAATTTAGCAGCGCGTACAGGCAACTCACAAACCTTAAAATGATTTGTAAGAATTCTTAAGAAATTAAAAAAATAACCTCAAATGATTTAACCAATTGCTGATTTTCATGATTCCAAATATGAACATGCCCATTATAAAGAGAAACCAATGTCCATGGTTCAGTTGGGTGCAAATCAATTGATTTCACCCGATCGCTTCGTGCTAACAAATTTCTCTTTATGTCGAGACGTAAAGGCATTATTTTCTAAAATGGTTTTGTTATTAATAGCAACTCTAAATAATAAAATCAACAAATAACAAATTAAAGAAAAAAAACTCCGTCGAATATTGACGTGGATGAAAAGAGCAATGTGGAAACAAAAAATGAGCGAATAGATTAAATAGAAAAGTGGGGAAAAATAAATAAAAGGAAAATGAAAAACTGGAACAACCCGACTAGTCGCAGGCCGAGATTGATCACAAAATTGTATTTTAAATAAAGAGAATTAGAGATAAAGAAGCAAAGACTACTGCGGCAAATCGGCCAACGACTAGACTTGCAAAATTAAAAATTTCACAACTTTGATTGAATCAAAAGAAATTTGAATTGTAAATTTAAAGTTTGTAGAAGAAATTTGAATTGTTAATTTAAGGTTGTAAAAGTATTTGAGAATTGTAAATTTTTACAATAAACTATGTAAGTTTTACATATGTTTATTATTATTATTATTTATACAAAAAAAAAGAATGAATTGTATGAGAAAAATGAGGACAAAAAGGCACTCATTTTCAGTTTGGGTTTGAATTTTTAAATTTATTTACAAACTGAATGAGCATAAGAAAAATTGTGTCTTTTTCTCGTTGATTTATATATTCAATGTCGTCCATTCTCCATTCTTCCATTATAAGATGGACGAGGTGATGGACGTTGTGATATTGCAGCAGTGGAAGGATTAAGTGTTGTAGTGCTTGCTAGATAACCACAGGGACTAACACTTAATTGCGATTGACGACTTTCAATATCTCCCTATACATAATTTTTTCAAAAAATTAATTATAAAATTAAGTGATAAAATTTTAAAATTGGAGTACAAAAACATCGGATTGTAAATTAATGTTAGATATTAAAAACAAGATTATAAAGTTTCGTAAAAGAGGAAATTTACTATATTTGCATGCTGCAGGATTCGAACCTACGCTGGGCTGAAACCCACTCGGAATAGGAATCCGATGCCTTAACCACTCGGCCAAGCATGCGGCCAATAGGCGTGTTAAATATTAAAAGTTATAGTATTTCTTTTTAGGGAAATTTCACCAATTTTTATTTGCAAGGAAATTAAATTGAGTTATATTAAATAATTTTACCCTAACTGATTCGGATGTCTCTGTCATTGAAAGTTTTTCGCCAAAAATATTTCCAATTCTCTTGCAAAGGCGTGAGGACATTGCTTCAGGAAATAGGCAAACTTCACCTTGAGTTGAGGTGATTGTTCGAAAAGGCATTTTACACCTAAAAATTTTATATATAAAAATTTAAAAAACTAAAATTTTACAAACCGTTGTCTGGGACTTTGTCTAGAATTACTGCGAATATAATAATCCAAATAAGTTGCTCGATATTCTAAGAAAGTTATTCGAGGTTTGTTCCTCTTAAACAAAATTATAATTTTAAAATAAACAAAAAATACTAACCCTACTATCGGAAGTATTTAGACCTTTGAGCAGTACAAGAATGTGTTCACCAACTTGCGCGGTGCGGTAAATATATTTACGGATCGAGCGAATTTGATTAGTCTGTAATTAATTTAATTTTATTAATTAAAAATAAATTAAAAAATGTAAAATTCAGAAACGTAGTTTATTAAAATGAAATTATTTTTGGAAAAAAATGTGCTACAAACTCTCCGCATGCTGCAGGATTCGAACCTGCGTCGGGCTGCCCCGGTCAGATTCACGATTCTGACGCCTTAACCACTCGGCCAAGCATGCACACAGAATAAAGGGCGAATTAATGATTGTTATATCGTTTTTTATTTAAATTAATGTAAAAAATTAGTAAAAACAAAAATAGGTTGTAAAAGTGAGATTGTATTGAAAACAAGCCTTAATAAAAACTTAAAATTAAAAAAACTAACCAAACTTTCTTCTCTGTCGTGGCAAATGTCTAGTAATCGTATTGTTCGCATATTATAATATTCTGTGTCAATATTATCAACTTGGGCCTCATCTAAATATTTAATAAAATAAATTAATTTTTTTTCTAACTTTGTAAGAAGAGGACAACTCTAATTGAGTCATTATTCCGTCCAAAACCAAAATCAATAAAAAGTTGTCGAACAGTGCGAAACAAGTCTTCGTTGTAAGGTATCTTATTAAAGTTTATTATAGTCAAAAATTTTTTTTAAAAAAGTTACCTTTAAATCAAGTCTTACAATTCGTTTGTGCTTTCTAAAGAAAGCAAGGAATGGTTCAGCACTGCAAAATTATTTATATAAAAAAATTTAAAAATAAAAAATATAAGTAAAAAATAACAAACCATTCATGAAAAGATTCAAGCCTTTTCTAATTAAAAAAAAATATTTTAAATTTTTTCAGAAGTAAACCTCCAATCGTCCCTTGTCAGCTTCATCCTAAAAATATTTAAATAATTTGAAAAATAAAATATTTTATTTTGAAACTAACCGCACCACCACGTAGTAATTGCCTTGCCTCTAAGCGTAGTTCCCTCTCCTCATCTGTTTCTTTTTTCGATTTTGAGGTAGATGGGGAGGCAGAGAATGAACTGGAAGGGCCGCTTTCTGAATTTATTTAAATTAAAATTTTAAAAAATTAATACCAAGCAATTGATATTCTGCTGAAATGTAGAGTTCCAAAGCAAATAGAATTTTGTACTAAAATATTGAAGTATTTTGAAAAATTAAAAATATTTTTAAAAAATTACCTTTCGATCAAATTCGACTAGTTGATTCTAAAATAAAAAATTTTATTATAATTTCTGGCTTGTATTAAAATGAAAAAAATACAAAAATTTCAAAACAGATTAATTTTTAGTAAAATAAAAAGAAAAACAGTTGCAGGATTCGAACCTGTGTTGGAACATAACTCAATTCCAACGCCTTAACCACTCGACCAAGTACGCAGACACTATTAGGCTTACAATTAAATGTACTTTAAAAATTTTGGAAAAAATCAAAATTGTAAAAATAAGCTGTATAAATATAATTGTAAAATTCATTATTACAACCCATTTAAGTTTTATAATAAAATTAATTGTAATTTTTTAACTTTTACAAACCCTATGATCATTAGCAGTGAATGCTGCAGACTTTATGATAAAAGACAATTCAGGAATAATATCCACAATAAATCGCTTAACAAAAATAACTTTAAAAATGAAATTGCAATAAAACACACAAATTTAATTAATATAAAAATACCTGAGCATTTGAGTGTGCCGTAGCTATTTTGGCGCCTACCATTTGAAGAACCCAACGCAAATTAATTATTCCTGGATTCCGCTATAAAAAAAGTTTATTTTTTATTTAAAATTTATTTTTAATTAATAAAATTACTCTAAGCAAATCATTTATTTCCACAGTATTCTGAACGGTGTTGGCTTCTTTTTGTGGCAAATAAGAGAAAATGACATCTTCTAAATTTTATATAATATTTAAAATAATTTGAGAAAGAAAAAAATATGATTGTATTGAAAATACTCTAATCTCTTAAATTTTCTAAAACAAAAATTTTAAAATTAATTAACCAATTCCAATTGTGATAAAGTCAAATTCTTGTGCAAGCTCTTGTGTTAAAATTCCCTTCATGCTGCCAGGACCACCTTGAAAAAGATGTAAAAAAATTAATTTTATTTTTTTAGTATTTTTAAATTTAATTAATATATTTAATTATTTTTTCCCAATCTTCCCTCGAATTATTCTTCTCTCATAAAAATATCCTCATATTCCTCTCTGACTTAAAAATAAAGAACAAAACTATTTTAATCCACCTATTACATTTTTAAAGATTTAAAACCAAAAAAGAAAATATTACGTAAAAAATGAATTTGGAAAATGCCAAAAAGAATTTAAGTGTACTTAAATGTCAAACTGAATAAGGTAAAATAAACACTTGTTCGTATGCAAGAACAAATTAATTTTAAGAAGAGAATACACAGATTTTAAAAATAATACATAGGTATACAATTTGTGAGTAAAGATAAAATGCAAGAGAGGAGGAAAAAAAGGTTGAAAACTAAGATACATTTGTTAAGCATTTATCCGGAAAAATACATTTAAAAATACAATTACTAACCATTTGAAATACAAAGTAAAACTTTTTACAACTCAAAAAATAAACCTTCTTACAATTCAGAAAATAAACATTTTGCAAACCAGAAAATAAACCTTTTTTACATTCAGAAAATAAACTTTTTCTACAATTCAAAAAATAAACTTTTTTACAATTCAGAAAATAAACTTTTCCTATAATTCAAAAAATAAACTTTTTACAATTGTTAAGAAAGATATTTTATAATTTTAGTTTCAATAAATTTTTTCCCTTTCATAAAATAATTAATTTTTACAGTTCCTCCTTCGCATTACTTTTTTACACCTTGGCAGTCATATATAATAAAAGAAAACGCACAACATAAATAAGGATTATTTTTTTAATACTTTATTTATATGATAGCATATAATATTTTTCTTAAGGCAGAGATTTTATATAATAGTGCGGTGAATACTATATAAGACATTTTGCGTCATCAAATTTTTTTAATTAAAAGAAAAAACTGACCAAAAATGAATATAACCTTAGGCGCTAATTCATTTCCACCAGCACAGGACGGATCAATACCAGAGCCAACATCTAAAAATTAGTCAAAACTTGAAGCACTTCAACAATGGAAAATATTGAAAATAGTGACATCAAAAAGATAAACATGAAACACAATAATTTAAATATTTTCTAAAAATATAATCTTAGAAATGACAAAACTTGAAATACAAACATGTAAAAAATACAAACTTAAAAATAAAACACAAAACTTAAAAAACATACAAAGTTGGAATCTAAGTCTTAAAAGAATAAGTAAACTTAAGTAAAAACTTTAAAAATACAAACTTGAAAGAAAAGTCTAAAACATAAACTTGAAAATATATAAAATACAAAATGTTAAAATCAAACCTTAAAACTTAAAAAATAAAACACTTCTGAAAAAGAATGAACTTGAAAAGACAAAACTTGAGAAAGAAAAAATACAAAAATTACCACACGAAACTAAATTGAATATGAACGACTTAAAAAATAACAAACTTGAAAATGACAAACTTAAACATACCAATATTAATGGGTGGTTGTAGTTTAAGCAGTCTATGCAAATTTAAATCAATTTCATCATTTTCCACTTGCACGGCTGTTACTGCATTATTCTCACCTCTGCGACGACCCGGTATAATATTTTGTAAAATAAATTCACAACATGGACTTGAAATTATTCAAAAAATTATTTAATTTTCTGATTTAAGTATTTTTTATACAAACCTTTTGAATTTATTAGCAGAATTTGGTGAGCCCACAAATCCGTTCCAATTGTGAACACTTGGGGCGCAGCCCATCAACGTCAATAAGTGATTAACATATAAATAAATTATTGCTCTGTGATTTTTGTTGTTTTAAAATTTTTCTGATTTCCCTGAAGTTAGAAAATAAGAACTTAAATTTACAAACTCAAGTTTACAACAGGAAAAAGAATAAAAATTTAAAAACAAAATGAAAAATAGAAAAGCAAAGTTTAAGTTGTATTTTAAAGGCTAACTTATAAAATATAAATGTCTCAAATAAATTTCTTTTCGAAATCCCTCAACAAATACTAAAAAAAGAGAGGAAGCAAAAAGGGGAAAGAAGACACAAATGGGTGTATAAAGGGAAGCATTAACTATCAAGAATTTTGCGCATAAAGGAATGTTTGTTAAAAGGAGAAGATATAAAATATATTAAAATAAATGAAACCTCCTTTTTTAATGTTGACGTCCTCATATTTTTCCCTCTTTTTTAATTCAAGAGTTGGCGACTTGGCAAGTCATTTAACCACTACTAGATGAAATTAGTAGAATAGAAAATGGTCAAAAACCCATTTTTAAAAAGAGAAATATATAATCCCATGTGATAAGAATAAAATAATATTGATCGTATTGAAAGGTTTCTTGAAGGATTATGAAGAGTTTTTGAAATGTTGGAGGGAAAAGGTTTGATATTTTTAGTTAACTTTAAATCCTACTTATTTTGGTGTTTTTATTGCATGTAACAGTAATGTAATAGAAATATATTTAAAAATTCAAAATAAAAATTTTTTAGATCCGATTATTCAACCTTCATCTCTAGAATCTTCAACGATTCCTGCAGCAAATGAAAATAGAACTCAAACTGAGAAGCCGAAATTGGTTATTTTTTTAATTAAACATTAAATTTAAAAAAATAGGTAAAACGTACAACAACTTATCCTGATTGGCTGCTTATGCTTTAGCTCAAAATTCGGATGATAATAATGGATCGATATCTGTTGAACTTCGTCAAATTAGTGATAATAAGCGTTTAATCGGACCAAGACATTCCCGATGTTGTTCACTTGCTCATCTTGGTATTTTTTAATTGAAATTAAGCATTTTTATAGTTTGTGGTAGGCCTATAACCAAATTTTTTCTTTTTAATTAATTTTTTAAAGAGAATCGTGTGCAACCTGTAGAAACAAATTCTGAGGTTTTTTATAGATATTTTTAAAAAGATAATAAGACTTTTTTTTAGCACTCTCTTCATGACGAAATTCGAAAAATTATACCAGATGGTCCTCCAAGTATCATTTGTCAGCGTTATGTCGGAAATTTAATAACTGGAACTTCGTACGTGGCAATTTTATTTAATTTAAAAAATAAAAACCTTTATTTAACAAAAATACCTAACACAATTTAATAATTAAAAGTAAAAATTATCTTAAAAAATTTATTCCAAAATTTCGTGAAAAAATATGGGACTGCCTCTCGGATTAATAATTTATTTTTAGACATTGGTTTTTTGGACAAATTTATGATAATGGTACCATTGTAAGAGTGGAAGGCATGCGCTTGAAGTTACAGCTGCAACATTCCGCCAATATTAAATATATTTTGATGCCGTATGATATGAAGGATGATTTTATCCCACTCTTACAATGGTACCATTATCATAAATTTGTCCAAAAAACCCAATGTCTAAAAATAAATTATTAATCCGAGAGGCAGTCCCATATTTTTTCACGGAATTTTAGAATAAATTTTTTAAGATAATTTTTACTTTTAATTATTAAATTGTGTTAGGTATTTTTGTTAAATAAAGGTTTTTATTTTTTAAATTAAATAAAATTGCCACGTACGAAGTTCCAGTTATTAAATTTCCGACATAACGCTGACAAATGATACTTGGAGGACCATCTGGTATAATTTTTCGAATTTCGTCATGAAGAGAGTGCTAAAAAAAGTCTTATTATCTTTTTAAAAATATCTATAAAAACCTCAGAATTTGTTTCTACAGGTTGCACACGATCCTCTTTAAAAAATTAATTAAAAAGAAAAAATTTGGTTATAGGCCTACCACAAACTATAAAAATGCTTAATTTCAATTTAAAAAAAATACCAAGATGAGCAAGTGAACAACATCGGGAATGTCTTGGTCCGATTAAACGCTTATTATCACTAATTTGACGAAGTTCAACAGATATCGATCCATTATTATTATCCAAATTTTTAGCTAAAGCATAAGCAGCCAAATCAGGATAAGTTGTAGCACGCTTCACAAAAATTTTTATCCATTTATTCACACACAAAAGACATTTTTGTGCAAAAAAAAAAAGCATCAAAACGAAAAAAATTGGAAGAAACGAGAGTATTCAGATAATATAGTAAATTATGATGATGCCTAAACAATTTTTTTACATTCAACGCCATACATCATCAGCTTATGGCTAAATGTTTAGGCATAAAAAATTTGCAAATTTTTAATTCTAAAACGTTTCAATTAAAACTAAATAAATTTTTCATTTTTCCCATCTTTTTATATTTATTTAAATTTTATAAAAATCATTCCTCAAAGAAAGTAGTCTGGTGTCCGACGTGTCACGTGTGGCTCTCCACGACGAGGTGCCGGATCAAATTGCAAAAATGAGTATTTGAGCTCATCATCAAGCTCGACCATAGCTGCCTGATTGCCACAACGATAACAATAGTTAGGAGCAGAAAAGACTGTAACAACATTTCGGTCATGGCACCAGTTGTAGCCCTTTGAGAGGAATAAATCAGTTTAAAATATCTTTAAGAAAAAAAACCTCCATAACAAGTTGATGTGCACGTGAGATCAAAGTAATTCCATTGGCGTGGTTAAATGTCTCAGAAATGTCTTGACCAAATGTATAGCCTGCTCCACGAGGAGATATCCCCCAACCACCACGATCGTCTGGATCGGACCAAAGCAAATCACACATTGGGCCTAGAAATAGAATTGTCATTAAAAACTAAATTTAGGATCTAAATTTAAAAAACAAAGGAAAAACAAACCTTCATGAGGAACCTCCTGCAAGCGTTCCAACGACCTAATATGATCAAGTGTGTCTATACTAGGTGAAAGACCTCCATGAAGACAGAAAATTTGACCGTCCACCAAAGCAGTAAGAGGAAAGTAGTCAAAGAGGTCAGTGAAGTAATTCCATACCTTTTTAATTTAAATGTTATTTTTAGAAATATTGGGGAAAATTAAAAAAACAGGAAAATATTTTTTTATTTGAATTATTGATACCTTTGAGTTTCCATATTTACGCAAGCATTCATCATAAAATCCATAAACTTGTGTGATTTGACGAGACTCATGATTCCCTCTGAGTATTGTTACACGGTCACGATAGCGAACCTAAAAAAATATTTTAAATTTTTTATTAAAAAATATTTAAAAAAATAAATTGTTTCGAGACTAGAGGATAGGATCAAATCCATAATTTTGGAAAAGACACCGAAGGTGAACTCGAACAAATAAAGGTCTACTTTACCTCCCATTAGCATACACCTATTTACACATATTTAATGCAAAGTGCCAAGATAGGAGGAAAGGGAAAGTCTTGGATTCGAACCCAGCCCTCTTAAAATATAATCTAACACAAAACCAATTAACCAAAGTTTTACATCACTAAATTTAAAAACTAAATTAATTCAAACCCATCAATTAATTTTTTTAATTTCATTAAAGAAATTTTTAAAATTAGAAAAAAATTAAAAACCTTTAGACAAACAAGCAACGAAACTGTCTCTACAGAATAATATCCCCTATCCACATAATCGCCCATAAACAAATAGTTTGTATCTGGAGACTTTCCGCCCATTTTGAATAATTCCATCAAGTCATGAAACTGTCCGTGTACATCACCACAAACTGTGACAGGGCACTTGACTTCTTGAACGTTGGATTCATGTTTTAGGATTTCACGAGCCTAAAAAACATGTTATTAATTTTAAAATTAAAAAAAAGTAAATGTTTCCCAGGTGCAAAATCTTAGTTCAATTGATTTGAAAAAAGAAGATTTAACTGGGTTAATTTAATTTTTCCTCAATTTTCTAATTAAACGACATTTATTGGCGTTCAATTCTATCAAGAGGAGATCATCGGGTTTAAGTAAAAAAATCAAAAATTCAATGAAAATTTAAATATCAAAAACCAACAAAAAATTAAAATTTCCTAACCTTATCACACAGCAGTTTAACTTGGATCTCAGTCAGTTGTTTACATTCATACAATTGCGCAATCCATTCATCCAAATCTTTGGTAAACTCTCTGCTGATAAATTCACCCCCAGGGCTGTTGCCACTCATTGAAATTGGAGGTGCTGCATTAGAATTACTATTATTTGTAGAAGAGGTAACTGGAGCATTCGGTTTATCTACTTCCATAGCTTCCATATTCTGAAATTCGATCAAAAATTATTAAAAAAGGATGAAAGAAAATAATAATTGAGAACAAAAGGTGTTAAGTAAGAAATCACGCGAAAAAAGTACATAATGTAAAGGAAAAATTGTCCAAAATTATTAAAAGTGAAAAAACCTAGTGGGAAAATAAAAATTAACGACTTCCAAAATTTCGAGAAGATCATAAAAAAATCAGCGAGAAAAAAATAATAGACTCAGTCCCATAAAATCGTCTTAAAATTCGAAAGACAAATATGGAACAATCAAATGACACACTTATACCCAAAACATAAATAGGGTTATTAATCTAATCCCAAAACGGAAATCGTAATATTTATTCTAGCTCTTTTAATTCACTTAAAAAGAAAAGGAAAGCTTTATGCTTATTTTCACCCGATAAGCTAGTTAAATGCTACACAAATATTCATTTGTACAACTTAAACATACAAAGTAAGTACTAGACAAAACTAGTACCCATTCCGTTTTTATAATTGTCGCTAGGAGACAAAAAATAAAAGGCGAGTAACAAAAATGTTTCACAATCTATTGATTTAAAAAAATACACTCTCTAACACTTCTTTTATATAAGTGTAGCAGACAGTTAGACAGAATTATATATTTAATGGCGTCTTTTTCATTTCGCCAAATTATAAAAAATATTTCATTTCACCAAATGAACTAAACTTTTTCACTTAAGATATTTTGTCATTGGACCTTTTGTCCTTTGGATATTAAGTGAAATAAAATGATGAAAGCGAGAGAAAATAGGGCAAACTTTCTTTTTGTTTGTCACAACATCAACAGTATTTTGGTCATTTTCAAACGAGAGTAAAATTGTCTTAAAATCAGGTTTATTAAGCGATTAAACAAGATTAGTGATTTTTGCTTTTTTTAATTTTAGATGTGTGGCCTTATTTTGCAGTCTATTCGAAGCCTTTAAATTCTTCATAAATGGTTATTATAAATCAATGCAATAATGATAATTCTTTTAATCAAATAAATAATGCTTGCGGCGATTCATCAGTTTCTTCGGGACGACCGTTACCTCCAAACTGGGAAATTTCATATACTGAGAATGGCGAGAAGTTTTTCATTGAGTTTGTTTCTTTGTTTTCTGCGGCTGGGATTGAATTAAGGTTTTCGTTTTTTAGTCACAATACTGGCACGACAACTTGGGATGATCCTCGGGAATCATTATCAACAACTCCCGCAACATTGACTGCCGCTGATTTTTATGGATGTAATTTTGATGAAGCGAATGTTGGTATTAATGAAGCCTTTTTTTATATGGAGTAGGTTTATACTTTTAATAAATTTATTTTTTTTAATTTAATTCTCGGGTTTGTGTAACAATTTTCTTAACGTTCTGTTTTTTGAACTTTTTTATCTTTGAAGGAGCTTAGCTTTTATTTTTCCATTTCATCCGGTGGAATTTCAGCTCTAAAAATTCAAATATTTTATGTCATTTTCCTTCTAGTTGGTCTTCTACTTTTGATTTTAATCCTATTTGTATGTTTTTTGATCCTCTGTACTTATATAGATTATATTTTTTGCTCTCAGAGAAAAGAGACATTTTATATGAATTATTGATGATTAAAATTAAGTTTAATTTTTGCAAATTTGTTGTTTGGTTCTTTTGTAATCCTCGTTTCTTTCTCTTAGAAAATTTCTTTTTTATCAATTATTTTCTTTTTTATTTTTTAAACATTAGTTTTAGGTCTCTCTTTTAATATAAAATTTAAATTAAATTTTGTGGGCCCATTACTAGCTTGTTGTTTAATCAGATTTTGAAAGCTTGCTTTTCCTCTTTTTTTCTTCTCTCTTTTGGACATCCGAAAGCAAATTAGTATAGTAGATAAAAAGAAAATGTTTTGCTTGACACTATCTACTTTACACAATTTCTACTTTTTTGGGTATTTTAAAGAAAAGGCACAGGCATTTCAAGCTAAATTCCCTTTTCACTAAATTTGAAGGGAAGGGGGGAGAGAATTGGGCACAGTTGACTGACAATAAAAGAAGAGTCCATTCAGGCTTTTAGCGCAAATTTGTACAACTCATCACTTGCAAATTTTGAAAGGAACCAGATTTTTTAATCCTTTATTTTCTTTTCTAATTTTAAATGTTGTAAAAAATAATTAAAAATGCTACAAAAACAATTTTACGGGGATTATTTATGCCAACGTTGCGGCTGCCTTAAAACTAAATCATCTGGGGCACTTAATTGTGCACCAACTTCAACAAATATTAATGGGAGTGAATTACTTGATCTTGTCTTTTTTCGGTTTTTTTTTGTATTTTTCTGTATAATTTGAAATTTAAAATAATTTTTTATTTTAAAAAATTATTAAAATTTTATAATATTTTCAAAAATAAAACTTTAGGAATTGCAACAGAGCACAACAACAAATAAACAATAATAACGAACGTCCATCTACTTTGGGACCTTTTGGAAATACTCCCCATCAAACTCAATTAGATTACAAAGTTACAAAACAACCTTTACCTTATGAAACTTTTGGAAATGCTGCTAGCACTTCAAATGCTTCTTTTGATGAAATTCGAGTTGGAGATGAGGTTTATATTTTTTTAAATTTTATAGATTAGATCTTTGATTTTTATAAGAGTAAGGGGAAAATTGGGCCTTTACTCCAATGATTTTTTTAAATTTTGTTTAAATTTTCTCTTACCAAAGAAAGCCCTTCATTTTTTAAATTGGTTTTGGACTGTTTTTCTCTCAACAAAATTTTAATCATCTTGATTTTATTATTTTTTCAAATCCAGTATCTAAAGAATTACTTTTTGTTATGTTTTTATGAAAATTTTATTTTTATGGAAATTCAAAATTTTCTGATTTTAATTTTTTAATATGGTTGAGAGAACCTATCTTTTACTTTTTACTATAATTTATTTAATATAGGGTCTTTTAAATAAGAATTATTCGTTTTTTTCTACTCATCATCCTTTTTGCTTACAATTATAAAATAGATCTTATCTTTTAAGGAAAGAAATAATTATATTTTTTATTTTTTTCCTTCTTCTATAATTCTGATATTGATTCAAGCAGTTATTTTGTCTTTTTAGGATATATTTTTTTACAAAAAAATATTTGCAACCCCAAAAAAATTTTTTTCTGTTGTAAAATCTATCGTTCTCAATTTCACAAAGAATGAATGGAATGGAGAAAAAAATTCACGTGATTTATAATTTAAAAACATTATGTGGGGCATGAATTGTTCTCGTGTGGTTTTGAGATGGACGAATATTTTATATTAATAAAAGAGTACAGTTGAGTCTGAAAATTTTTAATTTTAGAGCTTTGCGATGCTTTTGGTATTAATTATGAAAATTATTGACAAAATTTGACTTTTTCTTTAAGAATTTATATTCTTCGATTTTTTTACAAATTTAGTCAAAATTTTTGAATTTTTTAATTGTTAAAAATTCCAATAATATTTTAAATTTATGAATGTCATAATTTTCGGACTCAACTGTCCTCGATTTAAAGTGTTGATCCTCCCCGCCCCTCTCCTTTTTTGACAAAAATAGTAGGATGAAAATACATACGTTCTTTATTTTTTGATCATATTTATAAAGCAGCTGACCTTTGTTTTTTTAGCACGGAAACAACAAAAACGGTTCTTCTAAGCAACAATTTTGGATGAAACGTTTTGTTAATGGAAATGGACCTGTTGGAGGTGAAATTTAAAAATATAAAATTTTTACAAAAATTTTGACTTAAAAATTGTTGAATTTAGTTAAATTTGAAAAATTTTAATTTTTATGGTAAAATATTTTTTTCAGGAAATAATGGTTGTTCTTTTCAACAGCCAGGCTTTGTTATGCCGTCTAATTATGTTTGTTTTAACCTTAAATTTAATTTTTAAAATTTATTTTTTCAGCCTATTTTTACCAGAAATCCTGCTGAACTTATTGGCCAAATTATAAATGTTCGCATTCAAAAAGGCTCAAAAGGATTGGGTTTGTCGCTAATTGGTCAGGATGGGACACATATACGTGATGAATTTATACAAGTATTTTTAATTTTACTGTGATTTTTAAATTTATTTTTTTAGATAAAGTCAATAATTCCTGGAAGTTCAGCACAGGCAGAGGGTAGCCTTAGATCTGGTGATGTACTTGTTTATGTTAATCAACAGGTTGGGAAGACATTTTTTAAATTTTATAGTTGAGGGTAGTCTTTGTTTTTTACAAAATTTTTTGAGGGAATTTTACTGCTTATTTTCTTGGTGATACCTCACTAAAGTAGAGCGGCCAACCAACTCAGAAAATACCAAAACACTGGGTGGGATTGGTCCTGAGAGCTTGTCAGATGCGGGGCTGTAATCCACTTAACCATCCAACCGATGAGTTGAAGATTTTATTTTTCATTTATTAGATAGGCTGGAGAGAAATAACCGCTTATACTAATCTTACTTCATTTTCAATTTTTCCTATTTATTAAAAATTTATTTTATTTTAATAATTTTTAAATTCAGTGTATGCTTGGCGCCAGTCAGGACGATGCTTGCCAACTTTTTCGTTCTATTCCAATTGGAGATATTGTTCGTATTCAAGTTTGTCGAGGTTATCCATTGCAATTGGATCCAACAAATCGAGTATTTATTTTTGATGAAATTTAAATTCCTTTTATTCTTTTATTTTCTAAAGATATTTACCGAAAATGTCTATGCACAAAATCAACACAAGGCAACTTCTTCATCAAACATATTACGACCGTCAAGGGAAAATATTGAAATTGAGATATGCAAGGGTCCTAATGGTTTTGGATTTACTGTTTATGATGATGCTTTAGGTTTATTTTATTTAACTTAAATTGCAAATGCTAACATTTTAGTCGATATATATTTTTTATTTAGGACAACGAATAAAAAATATTGCTTTTCCTGATCAATGTCCAAATTTGCTGGAAGGAGATACGATCGTAGAGGTTTTTTTTAATTTCCTCTAAAATTTAATGTTTAAAATAGGTAAATGGACAAAATGTTCGTTCTTTGCCACACCCACAACTTGTACAAATGCTTCATGATTTTCCAATTGGATATCGTTGCAAAATGCGTGTTTTGAGAAGAGCTCAAAAGCAAAGGTTTTTTTTAATTTTTTAATGTTTAATAATAAATAATTGTAAAGATCTCGAACTCCAACAGCTGGATTTCGTTATGGTTATTGTAGTGATGCTGCACCAACAACAGAAAAAATGCAGCAAGTGCAACATCCAAATTGGTCGGCACCAAATAGCGGAAATCAACAACAGCAAAAGGTAATTTTTAAATAAAATTTCTTTATTAAATTTTTTATTTTAAAGGCTCCTTTGTTTATTCAACGCTCAAAAACACCGTTTAATGGCCATCAAAATCAACAGCCACAACTTCAACAACAACGTCAAACATCAATGTATTTTCAACATGAAGCAGGCGATTTAAATAATGATTATCACTATAATTGTATGACATTACCAAGGGTTTGTTTTTACTTATTTTAAAATAAAAAAAGTTTTTTTAAAGTCTACTAATCAAAATCAACAAGTACATCAACAACAAATTCAACATCAACAACAACCTTCGTCAAATAACCTTTCGATAAATCAATTTATAATGGAAAATCGTCCACAACAACCGCAACGAATTCGCCCCTCTTCTTCTACAATGGAATTTGGGAATGCTGTAAATTAAAAAAAAAAAAATTTTTCACAAATTGTTATTTCAGAATGGCGGCCATTATCCTATGCAGACTGAAAAAGTTGTTGTAAATATTCTAAGCCAATCAAATGGCTTTGGTTTTCATCTACACGGCGGTGCTGATGTAAGTCTTAATTAATTATTATAAAGAATAAAAGTTAAATAAATTTGTAGAATCAGCCTCTTCTTATTGGCTCTATAATTCCTAATGGGTCTGCAGATTTGGATGGTCGAATGCAAGTTGGCGATCAAATTGTGGAAATTGATGGTGATCCAACTATTGGTATGCAACACAAACATGCAGTGGAACTTATTAGACAAGTATAAAATATTTAAAAGAAGTTTAAACTTTTTTCATTTTTAGGCGTCTACAGTTGGTGCTGTTAAACTTACTTTGCTTAGGCATCATACTCCTATGTCAGAGGAAAATTTTGGTAATTTGCGTAGAAATGGATCCGCTTCTGCAATTTATGCTATTAGAGGTTTTTTTCTGTTTGAATCTCTTTAAAATGAAAATTAAGCTCCTTATGATGTGAAATTGGTCAAAATAGAGAATGAAACTGATTTTGGTTGTACAATTATTTCACATAAGTATCGCTACATTGGTATACTTTTTTAATTGAAAAGAGTAGAGTTTAATTATTTTCAGTTTCTCTAGTTTCCAACAGTCCTGCAGGACGTTGTGATCAACTTCGTGTGGGTGACTGCGTTGTGGCGATCAATGGAATGTCTGTTGATATGTTGAGTCATCAGGTTTTTAGAAAAATATTTTTAAAAATTGTATTGTTTAAAGCAAATGCAACAACAAATCAGTTCATCCGGCTCTTCTTTAATTTTGACAATTGATCCTGAAAAGCGAATTGAAGATGAGGATTTTATAACAGGAAATTCAAATAAAAATGTCTCTTCTAACTATGTTCAAATGGGTGGTGGAAGTAATGGAATTCAGCAACAACTTCAAAAGCAAAATGTATAATTAATTTTTAAATTTATAAAATTTTAGTTGAGATCTTTTAAGGATTTCCATCAATCCTCTCCATATTCAACCCTTATTTCTGTCCAACTTAAACGTTCTGACCGTGGTTTTGGTTTTTCAATTCGTGGTGGTTCTGAGTTCGGTATGCCTCTGTTTATTTTGCGTATAGCAGATGAAGGACCGGCTGCTTTTAGTGCTATGCAGGTTTTTTTAATTTTATTTGAAATTTTTAAGCTTTAAAAACTTTTAAGATTGGTGATCAGCTTATGGAAATTGATGGGGAATCCACTGAAAATATGACTCATGAACGAGCAATAACGCTTATTAAAGAACGTCAACAGGTTAATTTACTACTTAGGCGACAAAAGATTTGAAATAAATGAAAGATATTAAAATGGCCTTTTTATATAAGATCTTCAATGCATTTTTTCACTCATTTACAGCAAGCAATTTATTTTTTTTATACATAATTCTCAAAATATCACAAATTTATTATTTTGATGTTTATACTTGGGTTGCTCGGGGTTTTTTTTTTTTGTTTTTTTGGATCGCAAGTAAAATAAATTAATTTTTGTGATTTTATCAAAATGAAGCTTAGAAACCCTAAGCTTTCTGGTTCAGAAGGCAAAATAAAAAATTTAAAAATTCTTGCAAGTTTTATAATATTCTAAAACCGAGCTGCTCAAATATAATATTTAAATCGATCATTCGCTAAAAATTCAATTTTTATAATATCATTCCTTTTTTTACTTAAAAATGCTGCCTTTTTCTTACCTCTCTCCAGAATTCCACTATTATTTTTTTTAAATTAATCTTTTTGGATGGTTCATACGCATTTTACTTAATTTTTTGATAATATTCAAGCATAAAATGAGAATGGAAAAATATTTTTTCTTTTTTGACGTTTATACATTTTTGATAAATTGAGTGTTTTGTACACTTTGGCAATTTCTAATAATTTTGTTGATTTTTTTACAATTATTGAAATTTTATTTTTACATTTTTTAATTTTAGTTATTCTAATAACAATTATTTGAAGAAATCTGACAAGATGGCTATGTCAAAATCGTCCTACACTTATAATAGGAAAACATTTGAAGACGCAGAGTTTCCTATTCTTTGTGAAACTTGTCTAGGTCCAAATCCATATTTGAGAATGGTTTTTTTTAATAAATTTGTTTTATATATTTTTTTACAGTCAAAAGATGTACACGGCGGTGAATGTAAAATTTGTGAACGCCCATTCACCACATTTCGGTGGATGCCTGGAAAAGGCTCGCGTTATAAAAAGACGGAAGTTTGTCAGACTTGTTCAAAATTGAAGAATGTTTGTCAAACGTGTTTGCTTGATCTTGAATATGGTTTTTATTATTTATAATTTATTTTTTTTATTTTTTCTTAATTATAAATTTAATTTTATTCAATAGGTTTGCCTGTACAAGTTCGCGATCACGCTCTTCAAATCAAAGAACAACTTCCCAAACAAGGAGCCAATCGCGACTATTTTATTCAGAATGCGGACAGAGCATTGGCACAAACAGATGGAACCGTCCCTTACGGCCAATTAGCAAAAATAACAGACGCCGGAACAAACGAAATGTTGCGAAAATTGGCGCGGAACCAGCCATATTACAATCGGAACTTGCCACATATTTGTTCATTTTTTGTGAAGGGTGAATGCTTACGTGGGGAGGAATGTCCTTATAGGTTTTTTTGTTATTAAATTTGTTTATTCTTATAATTTTACCATTTTTTAGACACGAAAAACCGACCGATCCAGACGACCCTTTGTCTCAACAAAATTTGCGCGATCGCTATTATGGAAGTAACGATCCTGTGGCTGATAAGTTAATGAATCGTGCAAAAGCTCTGCCTAAACTTACACCGCCAGACGATCCTTCAATTACTACACTCTTTTTGGGAAATTTGAGTAGAGATGATAGATTAGTGGTTACTGAAGCTGATATTCGGTCAGTTTTTTTCAATTTAAATAACAAAATGGATATTCTGTTTTAGGGTTGTGGAATATCCAATATTTATTTTTAACAATTTTTCTCAATTTTAGAGACTATTTTTATCAATTTGGAGAGATTCGTCAAGTCCACGTAGTTCCACAAAAAGCGTGTGCTTTTATCCAATTTACTTCAAGAAATTCGGCAGAAATGGCCGCCGAAAGAACTTTTGAACAACTGACACTAAAGGTTTGATTATTGATAAAATGTTTGTTTTTAATTACATTTGTTTAAGGGATTAAAAATCAGAGTACGCTGGGGCCAACCAAAATCACAACCAATGGCTTTGAATGAAATGAGTAACAGAACTTTCGATCCTGTTCCAAACTTGGCTGATCGTAAGTTTTTTTGACCATTTTTGAATATTTTGGCAATTTGAAAATCTTTCAATTTTTAAGCCTGTCCAGTACCTTCTTATGCCGTCGATGGTCCAACTTCTTCAAAACGTTCGAGATTCTCTTCTGAGATTCCTCTCCCAGAAGGACAACAAAAACGTCAACAATTAGTTCCACCACCATTAATTGTTCCAAATGTTCCACCGCCACAAAATGTTAAAGGAGGAGGACCAGTTGAATTGGTTAAATTATATTTTGAAATTTTTGAATAAAAATTATTCTTTTTTAGAGAGATGTAAATGTTGGTGGTGGGAAACGTGTTCACTATCCTAGCCAGGATCCTCATAGATTAGGCTCGAAAGGAGGAGATGTTTAAATAAAATAATGAAATGGAGGAGGTTTATTTAAAATTATGATTTTTTTATTTGACTAAATTTGGAAGAAATAAATGTATTAAAAATTTTAAAATTCAATCTTATTTATTTAAAATACGAAAAATTACATTTAAAAATTCAGTCAAAGTTAATCCATTATTTCTTTTTCTCAAAAACACTTTCAAAATTATTTACTGCCAGTTTTTCAATTAATTCGGCGAGAGGCTCTTGTTGTTGTTTATCAATTAGCCCAAATTCATTTGCAAATAAAATGAAGTGTTTGAACTTAAAAAAAGGTAAAAATTTTCTAAATTTATTTTTTAATTCAAATTTCTTTTACAGAAGTATTTAAATGAGCAACAACAGCTAACTGTTCAATCAAATTAAAATGTTGATGGTAAACATGGGCGTAAATGCGGAAGAGGCGTTTCATTATTGTTTGGGCAATTTGTTTGAAATTGGGTGGGAATGGTTTTCCTGAAAATAATTTTAGTTTCCTGACATATTTACAATCCTCGATCAGCTATAATACAACCAAATGATCACCTCCAGGTACCAAAGTTAAAATGGAGGTTCGGTGCTAAACTCTCAAAAATAAATCCAAACCGATTTGCGAAGGGAATATGTTTTCATCGTCTAACTCTTCCTGAACCCAACTGAGCATGTAATCAATAAAGACATTAGCTGGGCATGGCTCCATTATAGCCCCTTTACTGTCTGACCTTTAAAAAGAATTTAATAAAAAATATTTTAAAAATACCAAAAATATTCGTGTTCTTCGCCAGCAATCATCCTTGGACATGATTCATCAGAACAATGTTCAGAAATCATTCCATAAAGCATTGAAACTTGGCGAAAGAAGTCGGAAACTTAAAAAAATTTGATTAATTAAAAAAGATCTTTTTACTGTTGGCAGAAATCCATTCATTTTCATCTTCTCCATAAGGCAACAGAATTATATCACGTAGATTTCCACTTCCAAGTGTCGCAGAGGCTTGTCTAAGAACTTCTTTATATTTTAACTTTTATGTATGAGAACCTTATAAGTCTGGCTTGTTTTTCACTGCTTGAAACATTCGTTGCTGATTTCCCAGAAGATTTTATGTTGTTTGGGTGTTCCATTAAGATGACGGTGTTAGATAAATTGGCCATTCGCGATGAATCTGCTTGCGACTCTTCCACGCGTCTAAACGGCGTTTAAGTTTTTTGAAACGACTGTTTACTGTAATTGGATAAAAAGTTTAAGAAGCAGAGAAAGAAAAATAATAAGAACACTAAACAGATTGTGTAAGACATTTTAATTTGTCTATATTTATTTTCGTCAACTTTAAAACGTCCATAAAAATAAAAATTTTAAAAATGTCTGCTGTTGAAAATTTTATACGTTGACATTTTAATATTTTATTTTTTAGCTTCATTAAATTTTTCTTAAATTGTTTCCTTTGTATTCTTAATTCGGCTTTAAGTTTTAATCTTATTTTTTATTTTAGATTTTGTTTAAAGTATTATATTGCTAAAAAATGTCACAACAAGCGATAACAAAGAAGCGAAAAGCAATACAAGATGGTCTCTTTAAAGCTGAACTCAACAATTTCCTTATGAAGGTTTTCTTTTCTAATCTATTAAAATTTTTCAAATAAACAAATTTGCCATTAGGAACTCGCTGAGGATGGCTATTCTGGTGTCGAAGTTCGTCGTGCTCCATCTCGTACTGAAGTGATTATCATGGCAACACGTACACAAAGTGTTCTCGGCGAACGAGGAAAACGAATTAGGGAACTCACTGCTTTGGTTCAAAAGCGTTTTGGTTATGCTGCAGGGCAAATTGAGGTTTATTTTTTTAAATTTTTGTACTACTGTTTTATTTTCAGCTCTATGCTGAAAAAGTTTCCAGTCGTGGTCTCTGCGCTGTTGCACAATGCGAGTCATTGCGTTATAAACTTGTCGGTGGTCTTGCTGTACGTCGTGCTTGTTATGGTTTCTTTTTATTTTTTATTTCTATATTCAACTTTTTTTAAAGGAGTTCTTCGTTTCATCATGGAAAGTGGTGCTCGAGGTTGCGAAATTGTCGTGTCCGGCAAATTGCGTGGACAACGAGCAAAGGCAATGAAGTTCGTCGATGGTGTGATGATCCACAGCGGTAATCCTGTCACCGAATACATTCAAGAAGCTGTTAGACACGTTCATATGCGACAAGGTTTTTAACTTTTTTAATATTAAGCATTTTAAATTTAAGGTGTTCTCGGAATCAAAGTGAAGATTATGTTGCCGCACGATCCACGTGGACAGCAGGGACCGCGTAATCCGCTTCCTGATCATATTACGGTTATTTTTTATTTGTTATGTTTTTCTAAGTTTTTCAAATGCGATATGTTAATTTAACTTTTTAGGTTATGGATCCACCAATCGAAGCAAATCCTGCTCAACCGTATTCAGAGCACAAAGAATTTCCTCTACAACAACAAACACAACCTTCATATCCAATGCCAACTCATACTGATTTGGCTCCTATTGGTGTAATTGACCAGCAAAAGCCACAAGGTGGTGGTGGTGAATGGTGATTTGGACAATGTAATTTTTGAACTTTTTTAAACGAAAGTTAAAGAATTTCAGTTAATGACTAATTTCCTCTAAATCGTTTCTCACTTTTTTGGAGCAAATTTTTTATTTTTCTTCAATAATACAGAAATGCTAAATTGGCTCTTATACTCTTAATTTTAAAAAGCCTTTCTCTAAATCGATTATAGCTTTAATTTTTATTTATAATCTTCCTTTTTCCTTCACAGGGATAGAACATAAGAAAATGAGTTGAGGGAAGAAGACAATTTTTGCGATAAGAATAATGTTGATGTAGTGTGTTTGTTATATTTTGTTTAATATATTGGACAAAAATACTATTTTGTTGAATAAAAATGTTTTTTTGATTTTATCAATGTATCAATCATTTGTAAATATACTTTTTATTTTTTTAATCAATTTTAATATTTTGTTTTAATTTTTAGCTTTTTTCTGCTCCGCTTGGTGGCACTTTGCAATATTGGCAAGAACGGTGCTTCAATTGAATGCTTCGGTGGAGATTATTTTTTAAAAGGTTATTTTTAAATTTACTAATCATGATGGGCTTATTGGGGGAGCCTATCGATAATGGGCTCTCTTCGTATTGGGACCTATGCTTAAAAGTATTGTGGTACTTAAATGACCTATATAAATTTCGATGCGATGGAAGAAAATAAAATGTCATTTTGTATTCTATGATAAGCGACTTTTACACTAGAATTATTTGGAGGAAGAGATACGGCTTCCATACTGTTTTGTAACTTGAATGATATTAACCGTTCTTTTTGAGCAGTCTTTAAATGTTATTGCGCCTCATTGTCCTCCCGACGCTATCTGCTTGATGAATTCTGAAGAATCTGATTGAACGAGTTGAAGAAAGATTAACTTAGAATTTGATTCGATTTAATAAGCTTGTTCTAAGATATGAACTATCAAGATGAAGAAGAGAAATACTTGAAAATAACTAAACGGGAGTTCTAAGAGAAGAAATATCACCCTGCTCGCTTGCAAATATAAAATTTTTCAAATTTGTTTGTAAGGCCGGCTAAGTTTGCTGTCAGCTAGCTAATAAATGAAAAAGGGAAGCCTTCGATAGACGGTGGGATGGTTGAATGGATTAAAGCCCCGTTCCGAGAGCTCTCAGGTTCAATCCCACCCAATGTTTGCTGTTTTCTGGGATGGGGTCAGCCGCTTTACTGTATTTAAAAAAATGAAATTTCGGCTCCCATATTGATACTAATATTTTTAAGTATTATACAATTTTTTTATTCCCTACATTCCCTCTAAGACTATAATTTTATTATCACATTGGTCTTTAAATTTATTTCGTATAGATGTTCACCTTTTCTTCACAACTAACAACGATTTTCACATCTTCAAGGCAGAGCAGCAATCTTCACCATCTTTTGGCTGGAAACAACGATCTTCACCCATCACCTCAATCTTCACTCATCTCTTCACATTCGGACGACGATCTTCACCCATCTCTTCACAATTAGATGACGATCTTCGCCCATCTCTTCACAACCGGACGACGATCTTCGCCCATCTTCAGAATTGAACGACGATCTTCACACATCTCATAGTGGCTGATGTTGCCACCAACGACTTGGCGGAATCGAGAAGAAGAACCTGAGCGTCGCGAAAATAGAATTTGGAAATCTAATGATTTTATTTTGTATTTTTTATCTTAATGCTGAGAATAAACTCAAAGGTTCCCTAAAAATAATAAATTCTTGGTTTGAACCTTTGAGTGAATTTTGTTCGATAAAAATTAATTGTTTGAATTTTTTTATATTGTTTTTCTATTAGAAAATAAATTTCTAATATATTCGTTGTTTTGAAAAATAGTCAATGTTCATTATAATTTTTCATGTTCAATTTTTTCATTATTCTTTTTTGATTTAAAAACTTGCTAGAATTTTTAGTTGATTTTTCCTTTATGTATCCCTGAGCAGACGACAAAGTGCCTTTTACAACGTTTTTGTTCTACCTGATCAATCCTGTTTTCCATGAAGCAGATTTGCGTTAACTAATCATCAAAATATTGTTCTATGCCTTTTTCCATGTATAAGTCTCATTATATATATATTAAAAAGGGTTAAAAGAGAACTTTGTTGTCTGTTCAAAGAAAAAATAAGGCAACAAACCTTACTGTTATATTAATTATTATTATTTTTAAGCTTAATTAAGTTTTTCGACAATAAAGATGGATAATTACGCAAAGAATTATTTTGACATTGGCAAAAAGGTGGTTAAGACAGAGAATGCGCCCGAAGCGATTGGCCCTTACAGGTTTTATTTTACATATTCCTTTTGATATATTTTGTAATTTTTGCCTAGTCAAGCAGTCTACGCTACTGGAGAAAGTGAAAAAAATAAGTGTTGTCGTGGTGGTTCCTCTTCAAATGAAAGTGGTTGTGGTCCCCGCTATCTTTTTGTCAGTGGTCAACTTGGAATTGTTCCGAGCACTAATGAATTTGCCGCTGGTGATAACCCTTATCATGCTCAAACAGTTCAAGCAATGAAGAATATTGGCGAGATTTTGAAAGCTGCTCATGGTCGTGCTAATTTCAATAACAGTTATTTTTCTAATTTCATTTTAAAAATTAAATACATTATTAAGTTATAAAGACAACAATTCTGCTTGTCGATATGAATGCCTTTTCTGTTGTGAATGATGCTTACAAACAATTTTTCGATGAGAGTGAAGGATATCCTGCTCGTGCTTGTTATCAGGTTTATAAAAAACATTTTATGATTATCCGTGGTGTAGTGTGTTGGTTCATTTTCTGGCGCGGGTTTGGTTCGAACCCTTTTTGGTCTACAATGTTAAAAAATCCTTTTTTCTAGGTGTCAGCATTGCCAAAGGGTGGACTTGTTGAAATTGAAGCAATTGCAGTTTTGTCAAAATTGTCGGCTAATACAACTTTCTATCTCTAAATGCCTGAAGAAGAAATATCAATAGTTTGCATATATATGATAGGCCTTATATAGAAATTTTTATAAGAAATAGAATACATTCCTTTAATGTGATATGAACGGAGAAAATCACCTTTTTATTTATTCGAATGAAATAAATTCTGTTTTTTATTTATCGAAAAATACGATTTTTATATTTATTCTGATTTTTATTTTTGTAACAAAGTTTATTTAAAAAATACAAAAACACAAAATTTGACTTTTTTCTTAGAAAACTCACTCATGGGAGAAAACTCGTCCATTGGCGAAAACTCGGTCATGGGCGCGAAACTCGGTCATGAGCCGGAGAAAAACACCGGTGAAAACACCGATGGAATACATCGATGAGATCGGTGAAAACATCGGTGAACATCGATGAATATCGATGAAAATATCGATGAAAACATCGATGAAAATATCGATGAAAACATCGATGAAAATATCGATGAAAACATCGATGAAAAAGATCGCTGAAAAAGATCGCCGAAAAAGATCGCTGAAAAACATCGCCGAAAAAGATCGGTGAAAAAGATCGCCGAAAAAGATCGCTGAAAAACATCGCCGGAAAAGATCGCTGAAAAACATCGCCGAAAAAGATCGCTGAAAAAGATCGCCGAAAAAGATCGCTGAAAAACATCGCCGGAAAAGATCGCTGAAAAACATCGCCGAAAAAGATCGGTGAAAAAGATCGCCGAAAAAGATCGCTGAAAAACATCGCCGGAAAAGATCGCTGAAAAACATCGCCGAACAAAATCGCTGAAAAAGATCGCCGAAAAAGATCGCTGAAAAACATCGCCGGAAAAAATCGCTGAAAAACATCGCCGAAAAAGATCGCTGAAAAAGATCGCCGAAAAAGATCGCTGAAAAACATCGCCGAAAAAGATCGGTGAAAAAGATCGCCGAAAAAGATCGCTGAAAAAGATCGCCGAAAAAGATCGCTGAAAAAGATCGCCGAAAAAGATCGCTGAAAAACATCGCCGGAAAAGATCGCTGAAAAACATCGCCGAACAAAATCGCTGAAAAAGATCGCCGAAAAAGATCGCTGAAAAACATCGCCGGAAAAGATCGCTGAAAAACATCGCCGGAAAAGATCGCTGAAAAACATCGCCGAAAAAGATCGGTGAAAAAGATCGCCGAAAAAGATCGGTGAAAAACATCGCCGAAAAAGATCGCTGAAAAACATCGCCGAAAAAGATCGCTGAAAAAGATCGCCGAAAAAGATCGCTGAAAAACATCGCCGGAAAAGATCGCTGAAAAACATCGCCGAAAAAGATCGCTAAAAAAGATCGATGAAAAAGATCGCTGAAAAACATCGCCGAAAAAGATCGGTGAAAAAGATCGCCGAAAAAGATCGCTGAAAAAGATCGGTGAAAAAGATCGCCGAAAAAGATCGCTGAAAAACATCGCCGAAAAAGATCGCTGAAAAACATCGCCGAAAAAGATCGGTGAAAAAGATCGCCGTAAAACATCGCTGAAAAACATCGCCGAAAAAGATCGGTGAACATCGATGAATATCGGTGAAAACATCGGTGAGATAAAACTGACCGTGGAACTCACCGGTGAGATAAAACTCACCGCTGGGAATTATAGTAAATTGTATATTGTTTCTAAATGTAGATCCAGCCTATACATTTATTATTGGAAAGAGCTCGAAAAGTTGAATAAAATTAGCTATGAATGAGCCAAATCTACCCGATAGAATTCGAGATAAAAGCTAATTAACTTCCATGAATTCTGGGTGGAAATGAAATACAGTAAGAAAAGCAATTTTTCCGTTAGCGCTGAAACAACTTTTTATGAATTTAATATTTTTTTATTCTTAAAATCCGTTTCATCGCCATGTAAAAATGTTTTTTCTTACTGTATTTCATAATATTTGTTACTGATCAAACAAAACTTATACATCTTGATACGTCAAATTCTTGACATTTTTTGATCCCTTTTTAAATCTCATAAAAATCAATAATTTATGCCATTTAAAAAACAAATCATTCAAAATTAATTTATTCTTCTCAATTTTACAAAAAAATAAAATTTTGATTTAATAAATAGTTTTATTAAGTGAAAAATTTAAGAACATTAATGTAGAAAACAGCATAAATAAAGTTGTAAATCTGTACAATAATAAAAATTAGAAAAAGTACAGAGGGATAAATCAGAAAATAAAATTACACAAAAAAGACGTTGCAATTTAAAAATTCTGATTTTTGTATTTTTATTTTTGTAAGTTTATTTTTAAAATACAAAAACACAGTAAGCTTAAAAATAACCTTAAACATCAAAAAACCCATAAAACACATAAAATTGCACTTTTTCTTACATAATAATCGTTGGATTTGGAACGCTTGCAGAAATTGATTTGTGAGGAAGAACACAAGCACCTTAAAAATAATAAAAATTTAAATTTTTCAAAAAATTAAAAATAAACCGTTCAAATAAAGTTCATCCTTAACAACAACATCTTCGCCAATAATGCTGGTATTCTCAATGCGCACCCAACGGCCTATAAATTTTAAAAAATTAAAAAAAATCCAAAATTCTGCTTTTAAAAAATTAAAAATTTTTATACCGACCAACAACAGATTTTCTTCCTACAATACTATTAGAAATAAAGCTATGAGCATGTACTGTTGTGTCAGGCAAAATTGAAGAATCAACAAGGCGAACACCTTCTTCTATTTTTACACTTGCACCAATACAAACATTTGGGCCAATACAACAATCTTTTAATTTTAAAAATTAGTCAAAAAACTCTTTCTATTTTATTAAAAAAACCTGAAGAAATTTGTGCAGAAGGATCAATTAAAACAGGAGCAATTAAATGAAGTCCAGTTAAACGTCTTCCATGTTCAGCATCTGTACCGTTTAGTAGAAGATGTTCTGGAATTTTTGCAATATCTGTGCCAGCAATGTGTTTTAAGTATAGACGAACACCTAAAAAATAAATTATTTAAATAAAAATTTGATTAATTGGATCAAATTTCGTCATTTTTAGCTCCAAATTTATTAAAAATAAAATAGATAAAATTTGACCAAAAACACAACAAAAAATTCAAATTTAAACCTTCCAAAAAATCTTTAGGTTGACCAACATCCATCCAAAATCCATTCATTACAAAAGCATAAAGATCCCCATTATCTGCCATTTTTGGAAAAATTTCCTTTTCAATTGAACAGGGTGCACAAGGAATAATGTCAAGTACTGAAGGATTTAAAACGTAGAGACCAGCATTAATCTAAAATCGAAAAATTAAATTTTAAATTTATAAAAATAAATTAAACCTTATTCCCAACATATTCCTGCGGTTTTTCAACAAAAGAATCAATACGTCCAGTCTGTTGCTCATCAAAAACTACAACACCATATTTGCTTGGTTCTTCTACCTATTTTATTTTTTAAATAAATTTATTTTTGACTCAATTATTTTCTTATAAAATTAAACAAAAAAATACTTTAGTGACAGCAATAGTTCCACATTGTCCATGTTTTTTGTGAAATTCCATCATTTCATTAAAAGGAAAACAGCAAATAACATCAGAATTTAATACAAAAAATGGCTCATCTCCATCTTTTAATAAATTAGCCGCAAGTGCTAAAGGACCAGCAGTTCCCATTGGTTCCTCTTCCACAGAGAAGATAATCTTTCAAATAAATTAAATAAACATATAAAAAACAAAAGAAAACCTTAACACCAACACGTTGTTCTTCCTTCTGCATTTCTGCGCTCAATAAATTTTCAATTCGAGCGGTCACTGCAAGAATAACGGTGTCAACACCAGCAGCTGCAAGTGCTTCAATTTGATGGGAAACCTAAACACTCTTTTAAATATATCTTTTAACTTTAAATTAAAAGAAACCATAGGTTTATTTGCAAATTCAACCAAAGGTTTGGGTTGTGTTAAAGTGAGAGGTCGAAGACGAGTGCCATATCCACCAACAAGAATTAGAGCTTTCATTTTTTTAATAAATTAAATAATTTAAATTCTAAAAAAATATTAAAATTGTGTAAATAAAATAAATACAAAGCAATTCTAAAAAAAAAATAAAAAAAAATCGTGGCAAAGGATTAAAACTATAAAATAAAAATTACACAAATATTATACGTGTTAAATCAATTTAAAATTAAAAAAATGTGGAAAAATAAATACACGTTTCAGTAAATAAAAACCAAACAATGACAAAAAATGAAATCAAAAACTTTTTTACTTTTCTTCTCTAGTATACACTATTTTCATTTCTTTTTCTATGGTAACACTATTTTTAAAAATAAATTGTGTCACGACATTTCGGTAAACAAATTTGACAGACATTTCGTCCCAACAACAGAAAATCGTTGCCTCGCATGATGAAATGTAATTTATTTGCAGTATGGACGAAATGTCAAACAATTTCGTTTACCGAGATATAGGATCCAAAATAAATTTACTTTTTTTCTCTACTATAAACTCATATATTTCTTTTTTTCTATAATAACACTATTTTCTTATAAGTTAAATAACCTGCCAAAGTTGGCTTATTTTTAAAGCCTTATTGTAAGTCGAACCAAAACTTCACAAGAAAAACAACATTAAAAAATATTTTTGCTTAAAAACATAATTTTAAAAATAATAAAATGATGCTTGTTTATTCATAATCCAAATAAATTTTATTTCCTTGATTTTAAGTAAAAATTGTTAAAGGTGTTGAATTCAAAAATCAAAAAACGTAAAGAAAAATTTAAATAATTTTTTGACAATTTTTCACTAAAAATTTATCAACGTTAGCAAATTTAATTAAATTCAACACCCTAATTTAATTTCATAAAATAAAAAATGTTTAGTTTCAAAAGTTAAAAAAACAAGATTAAACCTTTTTATATAGGTATATTTATATAAAGCATTAAACCTCCACAGGTTCTCCTTCTCATCATTTACTTCTTCTTTGGAGATTCAACATCGACAATACTATTGTTACAGCTATGAAATTGATCTGTCACCAAATTTGAATTATTTGGAGTTGTCGAAACTAAAATTAGTTAAAAAATATTTTTTATAAAAGTAGAAGAAAGTATTTGAGCTGTTAAAATTATTCACACCAACAAGATTCGAACCTGCTAGAATAGTGACTAGGCAAGAATGTTAACCACTAGACACAGCGACAACATAATAAGAGTATTTATTTTAATTTATAAAGGAAATGAAAAACATTAAAAATCGCTTGTTAACATAAAACTTGTAAATTTGTTAGAATTTAGGTAACAAAAAAATTCAAATACTTTCGAGTTGTCCAGTAATATCATAATAAGAACGTTGTTGTTTTTCATATTTATCGCACATCTCCTTGAAAGAAGCCTGTTCCACTTCAACCCAACTGGACGACTCAATAGAACTAGCAGACGAAGAGTGGATAGAAGAGAATGAACAACAACGAGACAAGTTTTCAACCATTTCGGATTCATTACAGTCATCAACTTTTAAATTAAAAAAAAATTTTTTTAATGGTCAAATATTAAACCTTTTCCTCCATCATATTCATCACCAATAGCAATAGCTGTACGAAGACTATCATTCATAACATCTAAACGACGCTTCAAACTTCCATTACTTTGACCAAGACTTGGTGGTAAAGAAGGCTAAAATTGTCTATAAATTTTTAAAAATTTAATTTAAATAACCTCAATAACACTGATTGGAGATGGTTGATCTTCTTCTTGATCCAAAACTTGTTGAACATTGTCTTCCTGAACAGTCGTGGTTGTTGAAATTTCCAATGTTTCAGGAGCCTTTCCCTTCTCATTTGGTGCCTCATCGCCATCAACTAATACATTAAAAAATTAAAATTCCCTATGAAAAGGTTTGCTAAATGTCCAGATTTTTGACAAAAATTTTCCCCGCAATCATCCTAATAAATTTAAACAAAAAATTTCAAACTATGTTCATAATTTTCTTCATCAATTGAAGTTGCCGTATTAGTGCTAAGTTCCATAACATCACGGCATTCCTCAACATTTTCAACTTCTTTTATTTCCTCCTCTTTTTTAGTTTCTTCTTCCTCAACTTTTTCTTCTTGATAATTTTCAATTTCCATTTTTTCAATTACATCCAAAGACTTTTCAAAAAATTCTTGTTCTGGTGTTTTTGATTCAATAGTTGGTTCCTTAGTAACACTATGCTCTTTGAGAAATGATTTTGAAAGCAGATTTGGACGCTTAATTTTTTGGAATTTTTATAAATTAAATCAGTGATTCCTTTACAAAAATTAAAAAAAAAACCTCAATAACACCAACAGGCGTTAGATTCACCTCTGGATTCAAAACATTTGGAACATTATCAACTGGAACAGTTTGATTTGTTGGAAAAACCAAATGTGCTTGAACATTGCCTTGACCATCCTTCACAATTGCCTCACAATCAATTCCTAAATTAAATAAAGTAAAAAAACAGCCGAAGATTTTTCCAAAAATTTAAAAAATTTTTAAAAAATACCAAATGAAAGAAGAGCATTTTGTACAGTTTCACCAATCTGTTTCAAATATTCAACACGATCAAAAGATGACTCTTGAGTGTTATTCAAAACTTCTCCGATCTTCTGAGTCTCAACATTCTTGTTTTGCTGTTTCACAACATTAACAAGAGGATTGGCAATATTTGAACGACGAATAGAACGAAGAGCATCGCCACGAATGCGCTGCTCCTAAAATAAAGTTTTAAGTATAAAAAATCAAAAAAGTTAAAAAATTAAAAACCTCAGATTTATGCTTAATGCTCATCATCTCCATAATGTCTTTTTGAAAAACATCACTGGCTGATACTGAAAAAGCTTTTGGAGCATTCGAACTATTAACAGATGTTGTTGTATTTGTTGAAAGATTATCCAAAGGTTTGTCCACAACAACTCTGTGAAAATATCAAATTGAATTCGTTTGCTCAAATAATGTGAAAGTATCAGATTTCACTAATTTGACCAAAAATTTTGGTAGAGACCTTTCATAAAAGTAAAATCTAATTAAAACCTAGGATGACGTCGAGGACAGGAATGATGATGGTGATGATGAGCATAACCTTTAGAAGCAGAAATAATTCCAACAGGATGTTGAGAATGATGACGATGTTGAGACTTAGAAGAATTGTTTTTCAGAGATTGATCCAATCTTATATATTCTTGAAGAGCTTGGTAATGCTTTTCTTTACATTGACGAGCCAAACATTTACGAACATATATGCGAATTCTACGCAAAACACGAGGCTCCATAACGTCAAAATTAAGGTTGGTAGGATTATGAACGACTACTTCATCTTTACAAGTCCAAGTTTCAATAATTTGTGTGATACTTGAAAAAAATTAATTTAATAAGACTTAAGCAATTTTCTTCATCAAAGATTTCTTCTAATATTTTAAAGTATTTTTTATTTTTTAAATTAAATATCAAACCCTTCAAGTTCGGCTGGCGATAAAAGTTTGATTCCTTCATTAAGCTCCAATTTTACCTCAGGTGTCAGCTCTTTACGTGGATCAAGACGACATCCACAAGTTTTTGAATCTAGAAAATTCAACTTGAAATTAAAGTATTTTTGTACAAACCTTTTCTAGCTGCTGGTGCTGACTTAGGCTTAGAATTGAGAGATGATGTTAATGTTGGTTGAAAGTTAGCATAAATCTTATCAGTCAAAACAGAAGCCAATTTTTCAGCATTGTTAACCAACAATTTACCCAAAGGTTTAAACGACGAATTCTGAGGCTGCTAAAATTATGAATAATCCATACATCGTTCTAAAAGAATAAATTTAATACCAATGTAGTCGGAGTAACCAAACGCATCATAGCATGCTCGAAATGTTTGTTTTCTTGTTCACAAGATTGACACAAGTCAAAGTCAGGACAAATCAAGCATTTGTAGCGACGACCACGAATATCCTCATCACATCCATCACAAACAATGTTTGGATGAAGAATATTCTCAAAATTATTCTCCATTTTTCGTCTAGGCATTTTTTATAAAAAATTCTAAAAACAAATTTAAAATTAACAAAATAAATAATTAGGAAATGAAAGGACTCGAACCCACGACTACAACTAAACCAAAACTAAAGCTTTACCAACTACACTATTGATGACGCATGATTTTAAACTTAAAATCATAAGATATTATTTAAAGAAAGATTAATTAAAACTAAAAAAATTGTTTCTCAAGTTGACCTTTTTATAAGTTTCGCGTCGACTCCCAAACTAAAAAAATATCTAACACACAACATATGATTGGAAAGAGAATAAAAAACTAAAAATGTAAAAAAAAAAGAGGAGGAGTGTTTAAAGGTGACCAACTAAAATCAATAAATTTATTAAATATTGTGTAAAAGTGAAGCAAAAAATATTCTTTTTTCCCCAAGTTTGTGTTCATTTTCATCAGAATCATTTTTTACCTTCTTTCTTCTCAAGGTCTGCTTTCCCTCAAGGAATAATTTAAAATAAATGTCCATCTTTTAAAACAAAGATAAAGAAAAAAGGGGAATTTCCCATACTAAAAATGGGGAAAATTAAAAATTAGACATATGGAAGGCAAAGAAAAAATAAAAGATGATAATAAAAAAAAATTTTAAAAATATATAACATTGAATTTAGACAAAATCAGAAATAAAATTATAAAAAAACCTTTTATTTTTTAATATGTTATTAGCAAATTCAAAATAAGAATCCTTTTTTTACTAAAAATAAAAAATAATTTTAAGTTTAACCTCTTATTTTCTAATATCTTCATTTTTACTTCTACTTTTTTAAAAATTTACAAATCAGCCAAAATTTGGCGTTCCAAATGAAGTGGGTCCTGCTCAATTAGTTCAAAAACACGATTAACCTCAAAGTTTGCTTCTTCTGCCAAACTTTAAAAAAATTAAATAAAAAATGTTAAAATTTATTATTATTTACCGATAAAGCCATCCATTGCAATTATCATAACCCATAGCCACTAGTTGGTCTGCAATACGTTGCACACGTTCCTCTTTAAAAAAAAATTAAATTAATTAAAGAACAAAAAAGAAAGTTTTGTGGTCATCGTCCTCCTACAAAAATGATGTAAAAAATGCTATAAAAAATTAAAAAATACCCCAATGAGTCCAACAACAACGACGGTCATGTTTTGTTCCAATCAACAAAGTATTATCAGTAATTGGATGAGGTTCACCAGCTGTACAAATTTCATCAACAACTCCATTGTTGTTTTCCCCATTGCGTGCTAAAGCATGAGCAACCAAATCAGGATAAATATTAGCACGCTTTTCCTTTTTTTGTTTCAAATTTTATTTTTAATTTAAAAATAAAACCTTTTTCGGTTCTTCAGTCTGAGTGCCATTTTCAGCTGCAACAGGAGGCGCTGAAGGCACTACAAGTGGCGACTGAATAATTGGAGGTGACTTTTGAAATATGTGCGAAGAAACAGAAGATGACGAAGCTAAAAAATAATTTAAGAAAAATAAAAAAAATAAACTTGATTGACGCAAATGATCAATTTCTTCTTCTTCTTCTCCGCCAATATTACGATTATTACGATATGCAAGTCCAGCAAAAGCATTAAATAAGTCTGCTACAATTTTTGCAGTATTTAATTGCGGTGAATTCAAATTGGTGGTATTGATGTCCATGTCTGATTTATTTTGTTTTTGTTGTTGTCCATTTTCAGATTTTTCAAAACAAGGAATTTCAATATTCTCATTGTTGCCATCTTCAATAACTGCATTTTTCTCATCTAAAAATTTTTTTTTTGAAAATTAAAAAATTTTTCAAATACTTAACTATTAACCCTAAAATTCCCAAAATTTAATAACAAGAATTAAATAAATTCATACTTTGTTTACTTTCAGTTTCAATCAAAGGCTTTACAACGTCATTCTTCTCTCCATTTTTGCTCAAATCCAAAACAGTTTCCTCAAAAATTTGCTTCTTCTTTTCCTTTAAATTATTCTCTTTTTCTGCTCCTTTAACCTTTTCTTCTTCAACAATAACTTTTTTAGATTTATCTTCATCATCTTCTTCCTTCTTTTCTTCTTCCATTTTCTCGACATTTTCTTCACTATTCTTCTTATTATCCAAAAAATTGTCAAGGATCAATTTTGAAAAATTTTCATTTGTAAGAGTCAAACCATCAATACAACATTGCTGATTAGTAAAAGTTGAAGCATCTGCATCTATTAACATTTAATAAAATATTCAAAAATAAAATAATATACTTTCATTGCCATCGTTAACATCAAGACGTCGTCGTTTTTCATATTTATCACAAATAGACTTGAAAGAAGCCTGTTCAACTTCAATCCAACTGGAAGAATCAGAACCACAAGAAGAGGAATGGATAGAAGAAAAAGAGCAACAACGAGACAAACATTCAGCAATATTTGATTCATTACAATCATCAACTAAAATTTTTTGAATGAATTTATTCTCATAAAAACACCAAAATATAGAAAGAGAGATAAGTTTAGTCAACGGACAGGCATCGAACCTGCGACAATCTCATGATTGCTAGGAAATTGGCTCACACATAATCTGATGCTTTACCGACTGAGCCACCAGAGCTATGTTTAACTTTCCCTTTTAAAAGATCTTATACCCCGCCTAAACATTTTAACTGCTAAAGCGAACTTTTACACAATATATAAACTTAAATTAAATAAATATAACAAAACCTTTTCCTCCATCATATTCATCACCAATAGCAATAGCTGTATGAAGACTATTATTCATAACATCCAAACGACGCTTCAAACTTCCATTACATTGACCAAGACTTTGTGGTAAAGAAGGCTAAAAATTTTGTTTTCAAATCTCTTAAAAATATTTAAAAAAAACCTCAGAATCTGTTGACAATTCCAAAAGTTCAGCTTCCTTTCTTTCACTAGTTTCATCATTATTAACATTTGTTGTCGTCTTTTCAGCTTGAACATCTTCATATTCTACATCAGAATCATCAGATAAAGTAGAATAGATAGAAGCATTAAGGCCATTAATTTCTTTTGCACAATCTTTATTTACCTCGTCTTTCTTTTCCTTCTCATTGTCAACATTTTTTACTTCTAATTTAGCCTCTTCATCATCTTTAGAAACATTTTCTTTTTTTTTGTCAACTTGATTTTCGTCTTTTTTAATTTCTTCATTCTTCTTTTCCTTCTTTTCAACATCATTATTAGATTGATTTTGGGAAGATTTAAGATAACTAGAGACCAGATTAAGACTATTCAAGTTATTAGCCAAACTAGCAGTGATAGAAGTTTTTTCCCCTACCTGTAACAACAAGACATTTTATCCAAAGTGGTTTTACAAACCTTTTCGTTTGGTTGCTGTCCAGATTGATCCTTATTTGTATTATTATTGTCAGTTGGAACAGTAGGAAAGTCCAAATTTAGCAAAAAATCATTATGGTTCATATTAAAACGATCACCAAACTATTTAAAAGGAAAAAAATAAAAGAGAAAATGTATAAGTGGATAGTTATACGGAAAAGTACAAAAAAAACTTACCATTTCTTTTATTTGCTTATTCATCATCTCAGCATACTGTTTAAAATGAAAAAATTATTATTAAAAAATTTTTTTTAAATAAAACTCCTCACATATTCTTGCGCTTTTCGCATATCATCAACAAACTTTGGTCCTTTTTCAACTGCATACTTGACAAAATTCTGCTGAACTTTGGCCAAAGGTTCACGCGGATTCTTAAAAATAAAAATGATTAGAAGATTTAAAATTAAAAAAAACCTGACGCGTGCTTAACATTATGTATTTGTTCATCAACATCATATTTTCAAAATGTTGTGTAGATGGATGTTGTGCAATTGGAGTAAATTTTGGCAAAACAAGGGGCTAAAATAACAAAAAAATTGCCAGTTTTCAAAATAATGTTCTGGTTAAAGTTCACGCAAAAAATAAACCTTTAAAACATTTTTCCCATCTTTACCCTCATCAGAATTTTTAACAGAAGATTCATCCATCTTCGTTATGTCCACAACTTTTACTATATTAGATGTTGAAAGAAGCTGAGGACGCTGAAAATAAATTTTTCTTTAAAATAAAGAAAATTAAAAAAACCTCAACAACACCAATAGGTGTTGGTTTCATTTCTGGATTCAAAACATTTTGAACATTATCAACTGGAGCAGTTTGATATGTTGGAAAATCCAAATGTGCTTGAACATTGCCTTGACCATCCTTCACAGTTGCCTCACAATCAATTCCTAAATTAAATAAATTAAAAAAACAGCCGAAAATTTTACCAAAAATTTAAAAAAATACCAAATGAAAGAAGAGCATTTTGCACAGTCTGACCAATCTGCTTCAAATATTCAACACGATCAAAAGATGACTCTTGAGTGTTATTCAAAATTTCTCCGATCTTCTGATTTCCAACATTTTCGTTCTGCTGGTTCACAACATTAACATTTGGATTGACGCAATTTGAACGATGAAGAGCGCGAAAAGCACGGTCACGAACGCGCTGCTCCTAAAATGAAGTTTTAAATATAAAAAATCAAAAAAGTTAAAAAATTAAAACCTCAGCCTGCAATTTATTACACTTCTTGGTCATTCTCTCAATAATCTTTTTTTGACCACGAAGAATAAAAGAAGCTTCATCAACCTTAACACAATTGTTGTTTGGTAGTAAATTATCTTTTGAAGTGTTCGAACTACTAACAGATGTTGTTGTGTTTGTTGATAAATTGGGATTATCCACAACATTATTATCGGGACGCCTGTAAAATATAAAAATAGAATTTGGTTACTCAAATCAAATGAATTTGTCACTTTTCATAAATTTAACAAAGAGATAAAAAATCTCAAGAAAGAGCTTGACATAAAAATAAAATCAAACCTGTAAGGGCCCCGAAGACACGAATGGTAGTGATGATGATGAGGACCACCTCCAACAGGCTGTTGAGAGTAATTACGACGACAAGAATGAATTCTTCCAGCGGAGCTTTTACGAAAGCTTTCAGGCAAACAACGTCGAATATAATTAAGAATTTCACGCAAAACAACTGGTTTCAAAAGGTCCAAATTAAGGTCAGTAGGATCCTGAACAGGTTCTTTCCATGTTTCGAGAATTTTAGAAATGCTGAAAAATAAAAACTAGAATCTCCACCTCAATCATTATAAAATTACCCATCAAGTTGCTCCAACGTTAGAAGCTTGATACCGGCAGTAATCTCCAATTTTTCATAAGGTGTTAAACCATTGCAAGCATTAGATTTGTTAGATGCAGAATCGTGACGAACAATTTTAGGGTCTGAAATGAAATTTTTATTAGCATGTCAAATTAAAAAAACCTGTAGTTGGTGGTTTTGATGAATCTTTAAGAAGATTAAACAAATCAGCAAAAAAATGTCCATCAATCTGTTTAGCTGCCTCCAATAATGACGTGCTATCAAAAATTTGATGCAATGACGAAGTTTGGGGCTTCTAAATTTTGAAAATAATTAGTACAAAACAACTTAAAATACCAATGTAGTCGGAGTAACCAAACGCATCATAGCATGTTCAAAGTGTTTGTTTTCTTGTTCGCAAGATTGGCACAAGTCAAAGTCAGGACAAATCAAACATTTGTAACGACGGCCACGAATGTCCTCATCGCATCCATCACAAACAACGTTTGTATGAAGAATATTCTCAATATTATTATTTTGTTGTTTCATTTTTGCTTAAAAACTCTATAATAAAATTCAGTGAAAAAACAAAAAATATTTCGCACCAAGAGACGAACTCACAACTACCCTGGGCTAAACAAACGCTCTACCAACTGAACCACACTATATTTTAATAAATCCAAAAAGGTTATCTAATTTCTTTAAATCCCATTTAAATAAACAAAGATAACATCTAGTACCTACAGCACAGTGTAAAAGTTTAAACATATGATTTTAAAGTTAAAGTGTAATAAAAGAGGACTCATTAAAAATCAATATATTTCGCTGCAATGTCTTTCAAGAAAGCATCTCTTCTCAAGTTTGTGGTCAACATTTTGCAATAAGAATTAACCATAGGTCAATTTAACCTCATTAAAAAGAAGGAATTGTGAAAGATCTTAAGAGCAGATAGTGGGAGAATTGCTCCAAAAAAATCAACAATTTAAATCGTCAAACAAGGGGATTATTATCTCTCCTTCATAATCTCTTCTGTAAGGCCTATTATCAGAGCAAAAGATAAACTAACAATAATTATGTAAATTAAAGATAATAATCATCATAAAATCAAAAACATATGACAAACGATAAAGAAAATGAAAAATGAATCATCAACGAGCGAAATAAACAAAACATGAAAAGAATGAGAATTTTATTTAATGACGTCAACAAACTTGAAAAAAAATTTGTATATTTCTCTGCCATCTCTTACTAACTTGTATCTTTCACTAACTAACAGCAGTTAAAAATACTCTAACCATTTTTCAAGACGATTTTATGAAAAATGACCGGTTAGACGCGGCCCATGTAAACGCGACCGAATAGTCGTAAGTGTTACAAGCTGCACAAAATGTACATATTATGCGTTTTATCAGGTAAAACCTGTAAATTACACCCAAAATAGAAAATTTTGAGCTATTCAAAGGCACAGAATAAAGTTATTTTTGGGAATAAAACAATTATTTTTTGTGAGAATAAATTATTTAGTCATTGAAATTTTACTTTTTTGGCTAATTCTTGGTGTAGTTTTTTTCGTATTACCAGTTGTTGAATTAGACCTCCTTTTTTGAGCTGGACTATTTTTCCTCTGAGTATTTTTTATTTGGATAAGGCCCTCATCTTTTAATTTTAACCATTCCGGCAACTAAAATACATTTTTTAAATAAGAGAAAAATTTTAAAAATCTCCAAGTGCCACATAATAGATTTAATTAATTTTAATATTAAAATACCAATGTATCCGGTTTGACCAGTCTTAGCATAGCATGCCCAAAGTGTTCATTTCTCTGCTCACATAACTGGCATAAATCAAAATCTGGACAAATCAAACATTTATAGCGACGTCCACGAATCTCTTTGTTACATCCATCACACCAAATACTTTTATGAAGATTATTTTCAATAGAATTATTTTGTTTTTTCATTTTATTGTCAGCTTAAAAACTTAAAAAATTTCAAATTTAATAGAAAAACAAGCTATTAAATTTGAATTGAGTCGATGCCGATTAAAACTGAATACATTTTACAAATATTTAAAAAAAATATGATTTAGTAATTTATCAACAAATGCTTTAAAATTCTCAATTTTTATAATTATTTTATGTTAAACAAACAAATTATTATTTTAACTTACTAATTAATAAAAATATATAGATATTAGTATTTATTTATACTACAAGGCATGACATAATATATTATTTATGTTTAGCCTTCCCTTTTGGTTTATTAATACCTCCCTCGTTTAAATTTAAAAATAACCTTTAAAAAATAACCTCCACCGAAGCATTCAATAGAAGCACCTTTTTTGCCAATATTGCAAATTGCCACCACGAAGCAGAAAAAAGCTTAAAATTAAAAAAAAATATATATACTATTTTGTTGAATAAAAATGTTTTTTGATTTTATCAATGTATCAATCATTTGTAAATATACTTTTTATTTTTTTAATCAATTTTAATATTTTTTTTAATTTTTAGCTTTTTTCTGCTTCGTGGTGGCAATTTGCAATTTTGGCAAAAAAGGTGCTTCTATTGAATGCTTCAGTGGAGGTTATTTTTTAAAGGTTATTTTTAAATTTAAACGAGGGAGGTATTAATAAACCAAAAGGGAAGGCTAAACATAAATAATATATTATGTCATGCCTTGTAGTATAAATAAATACTAATATCTATATATTTTTATTAATTAGTAAGTTAAAATAAACCTTAACAAAAAATGAGCAAATATGTCGACAAATTCCGATTGTAATATGCCTCACAACATTTCGTTTGTTCCAACATCCGTTATTTTTGCTAATTGACGTAAGGTTTCATTTGTTTGCACCAATAAATTTTAAACTTTATTTGTTAAAAATAATGAATGATTTGGGCCAAAAGATGCATCTTTTATACTTTCGGAAAATGAAACCTATAAAATTAAATTAATAAAATTAAATTTAAATAAATACTTGAAAAGGAAAATATTGATGATTTCGATGAGAAAGTGCTAAAACACCTTGCCTATTTGATCCCCAAGTAAACTTAAAAAAATTAAAAATTAAAATAATTTTTTAAAAATAACCAAATGCCCCCCTTCAGTCAATGCCCCCATACAACTACCACCAGCAAAAACCTTTTTTAAAAAATATAAAATTATTTAAAATTTAATCACAAACTTTAACAACTCCATTTCTTTCATTCATCGCTGATGTAAAAAGTGGAGGATCAATTTGCATTGGTTTTGTTAGTTTTTCAATTTTTGGGCCAAAACCGAGTACATGTGATCCCCAAGTAAATACTTGTCCATCAGAATTGCAAACAATACTAGAAAAAAATATTTAAAAAATAAAATTAATTAAAAAAACCAAGAAACACCAGTAGCTTCAGCTCCTACAATTTTGCCCAATTTGAAAGGAACTTGTTGAGGAAAAAATATCTGGAAAAAAATATTAAAAATACCTATTTATTTTTAATTTTGAAGATTTGGATTTTTGTGGTTAATTTTATTTAAAAATAAAAGATTAAACCTGAGGTTCATCAGTTATCGAACACATTTGTCCATATTCATTTTGACCCCAAATAAAAAGAACTCCGTCAGAATTTACAGCAACTAGAGTACTTAAATTTAAATCTTATTTATAAAATTAAAAAAACAACAAACTCTGTGCTTCCGCCAATTTCCACAATTTTTTCTCCTTCCACATCTCCACCGACTAGAGATGGTTTCCACTGGAATTGTGTATTTCCATTGCCTAATTGGCCATCTGTGCCTAAACCCCAAGTAAATAATTTGCCATTTGAGCATAAAGCAAATGTTGTGTCTAAAGAAGCGTGGACCTGAAGAAAGAAAATTAATTTTTAAAAATTAAAATTTAAAAAAACCTTGACAATTTCCACATCTTCTTCAATCATCGAAGACACATCCATTTCATAAAGTAAATATTTGTTATCATGAGTAACCACTTGATGAACGAGTGGATCAGCTCAAATTTAATTTAAAAAATTAATTTAAAATAAAATTAAAAAAAAAACCTCCACACTGTCCATGAGTATTACTTCCAAAGCAAAAGATTTTGTTAGTATCAGTGAGCAGTACAGAATGCTGAAAATTAAATTTATTAAATTTTTAAATAATAATTAATTTGTTTTTTATCCCCGAAGAACTCTATTTTCATTTTTAAATTTTTAGAATTATATGAAGCAATTCTAAATAATTTTTGTTAAATAGTGGGAAGATAGGGGAAATATAAGGAGGAAGAGAACGAGTTTTTTTGCACAAAATATTTTTTATAAAAAAAATCAAACCATTCTTCCTGCACTTATACAACGAATATTTCCTATATTTTCAGGCAAAGCAATTTTTCTTCCGTGTATATACCACATTTCTGCTTCATTTCTTCCAGCATAGCCAAATTCTAAGTTTGGTCTTTAAAAATTAAATTTACAAAAAAATAAAATTAATTAAACCTCTCCTCTTCGTCCCTTCTTTTTGGTCCAGAAAGTTGATAAAAATTGTTTAAACCTGATCCGTAAAGTTCTAAAATAATAAAAATTGAAAACGAAGCAAAATAAAAATAACCGTTGTTAGAAGCAAACAAAGAAAATCCACAACCAGCAGCAATAAATTTAATCTTTTTTGTGTTCATACGTAAAATACGCATAGGTTGCCATAACTGAAATTTTTAAAATTGTATATTTTTAAGTGTAAAATTAAAAAACACAAATAAAAATAAACTTGAAACACAACAATTAAAAAAACACAAACTTGAAAAATAAAGAATAAGAAAAACACAAATAAACATAAAACATTAAAAAACATAAACCTGAAAAACAAAAAAATAAACTTAAAAAACATACACATTGTTTAAGAACAGGCGGAGTTAAAAGTTTTTCTATTGCTAAAGCACCTGTTGAGCACATACCTAAATTATTTAATTCATTTATTATTAAATTAATTTTAATAAATTATTTAAAAAATAAATAACACCTAGATTATTAATTAAATTATATTTTTAATTTAAAATAATAAACCAGAGCCATAAACTATTCGAGTTTGTCGTTTTCTTCCAACCATTTCGTGTACATATTTAGGCTCATTTTGAGGAATTTCTTCATGTAATGAAGAACTTTCAACAAAATCATTAGGCAAAAATGAAACAGATGCTCTTGAATTATCTGAAAAATAATAGAAAAATATAAATTAATTTTAAAAAATCATACAAATTATCCGGCTCAACAACTTCTGAAACGTAACAAATCTGGTAAGTGAAGGATTCATTTTTACAAAATTTAACTTTAAAGCTTAAAAATAAATTAAAATTATAAAAAATATATGTATTTAAAAATGTAAAAAATAAGAATTAATCCAAAATCTCTTTAAAACACTTTTATAATCAATCAGAAATGCATACATATATGTATATTATCACAGCACTTAACTCTTTAATTTTTCATTTTATACCAAACAATTTTCTTTTCAGCGGAACATTTCGAATGGTCAATGAAACACTGAAAAAATAATTATTTAATAAAATTATTTTAAATTTGCTTCAATTAAATAAAATATAACCGTGTTGTTCTCTCTAATGTACTCAAATCATTGATTGAACCGGCTTCAAAAATTGAAGTTTGGTCAAGTCTACAATAATTAAGCATATTCTTTAAGTTGATCGTATCGCTAGTAACCTAAATTGAGAAAATAAAAATACAAAAAAAAATATTAAAAAAAACCTCATCAATTCCATGAAGAAGTTTATAAGCTTCTCCAGATATTAAAATTAAACTTCTTGGCTCCAATAATAAAGAAAACATTTTTTGACGTTTCTCATCATTTTCCTCATAAAAAGTTAAAACAGCATGAGAGCCAAGGGTAATGGTTGAAATCATTGGAAAGAAAGCAGGTCCATCCGTGTGAGGCTGAAAATTTTAAATAATTAATTACGAAAAAAATTAAATGTTAAAAGAGCCTAATTTAACCATTTAAAAATCAAAACCATCAAAAGGATTCGAACTCACGACCACTCGAGGAATAATCAAACACACTAACACTTAACCACAACGAACCTAACATCAAAGTCAGGAATATAAAGAATAAACTCATCAATAAAATTAAAAATCTATTAAAACCAATAAAACCTTGTTTACCAAAATTCCCTGTCCAGGCAAATATTCATTAATCAAAACATGATTTGGTCTGTTTTCCAAAGGAAAGGTTGTATCAACTTGAAGTAGCATTATTTTATCAACGCAATTATCTAGCCACTAAATTTAAATTTTTAAAATAATTTTAATTAATTAAAAAAATAAACCAAAGGCATTTTCTCTTGTATCAAAACGTTTTTGTCGTTAATAAAACCTCCCCAATTTTGCAATCTTCTATTTGAAAGTTGACGCCATTTTGGCTTTGGAGCTGCATAAATATGTTTTAATAAATTTGCTTCTTCTGCTTCAGAAATAAATTGAGGAAAATACTTAATATTTTCCATTTTTTGTTCTAAAAATAAAAAAGAAAATTTATAATTAATTATGTGAGGAAAAGACTGTATCGAGTCTTGAAGTTCAAGTAATCGTTAAGAGATTACAAAAAAATGTTTCAAATTAAAAAATTTTTATGCGCCATTTTTAATAAAATTTAATTCAAAATAATTGTCTATTTCGTCTGTCCAATCTTTCAATTTTCTTGTTCTACGCCATTCCAGTTTTGTTATAGACCTTTGATCAACAATGTAATCCAAAGAGCCAAACATTGAACCTTTAAATTTTAAAAAAAATTAATTTTGAAAATCTAAGGTATTTTAAATTCCAAAAAATGGAAAAAATTTCCAAAAATGTTCAAAAATACTCTAAAGTGTCCAAAAATATTCAAAAGGTCTTCTGAGTTTAGATCAATAAAAAGCGTTTTTTAGGTATCCAATACCTCTTCTAATACTTTAATTAAAAAAATAAAAAAACCTCCAAGCCAAGAACAAAACAATTCACCAGCAACATCTCTCGGAAATTGATAAAATTTAATGTCTACAAGAGTCGGAGATAATTGTGGTTTGTATCCATCAGCAATTAAATCGAGAAGTTCAGTCTTTTTTAAAAAATAAAAATTTTGGAAAAATTTAAACCTTTAATCTAGCCAAAAATCCAGGTAGTCGACTTATCCCACCAACAATAAGCAAATTTTGAAGCAATTCACGCCGTAAATCAATTGGAACCTAAAAATTAAAAATAATTTTAATAAATTTAAAATAAATTAAAACCCTAGAAATGCAATCCAAAATTAATTGTGGAACAGAACGGCAGCAATTTTCATCGTTATGCGTAAAAAGTAGTTCAGCAACAGCTTCTCTCACTTTACCAGGAATATAAAGCAGTTCTGCACCAAATTGGAGTTGAACGGGAGGAACAGGTCGAGTAATTAATGGAGAATCAGGATTTGCCACTAGGAGAGAATATTTAAATTTAAAAAAATAAAAAGAAAAATACAATGTTGTTGAAGACGTCTTCCCCTAGCAGCAGTTGTCACAAAACAAAAGCGAAAAACTAAATCTTCCCAAAGACGCATAGAATCGGCTAAGGCCAAATCACATTCAGCAAAAGGACGGCCATCATCTTTATCATCAACTGAAGTTTTTTGGTAATATAAAAAGAATTTTTCGAAAAAAACCTGCTTCAACTTCGTCCCTTTCTTCAATACTTTCTGGTAAAATCAAAGGTCGCTTTCTAACTTGTCCAAATTTTAGCATTAATCTTTTTGCTTCAGACTCTAAAGCACTAGCACAAGCATTAATAGATGTCTCCCAATTTTTAAGCATTAAAATGCCTTCAACAATCTAAAAATAAAGGGGAGAATTTAAACAAAAATTCCCTTATTTAAAAAAATAAACCGGAAAAAGAACAGCTTCATTCGCCCCCAAATCGAGCACAATACAAGTTCGAGCATTAAACGGAAAAGAACATAACAAATGTGATGGAGCAAATAAAATTGAATGTGGAGCTAAAGACGCACAATCAAACAAAGCATGAGCCTTAAAAAAAATTTTATTAAAAAAATAAATTTAAAAAGTAAACCAAAGCCAGACGCTGCCAAGTAGGAGTAAGCAAAGATTCAACAATAACAACACGGCGAGAACAAATAGAAGTAATTAATTTTCTAAAAAATAAATTAAATAAAGGTTAAGCTATTAGAACAGACAAAAAGTTAAAATTTCAGAATAGAAAATATTAAAAATATTAAAAACCTGAAAATAATATCTCGAAGGAACATTACAATATTATTTATTTTCCAATCAAAAACAGGTGTTTTGAACACCTCTACAGGGACCAAATCTCCAGCAAATCCAACTCTTAAAGTAAAAAATAATTAAAAAATTAAGAGGTATTAAAAAATAAAACCTAGTCAGTCTGCTCCCAATCTCTATAATTATAGCTGGCCTATTGTCTATTTTTGGAGTTGCATTTTGTAGAGTCATTATTGCCTTTATAATTTAAAATAAATTTAAAAATAATTTTTAATTAAAATTTATTGGATTATGAAATGTTAATCTCCTCAAAAAAGGCTAAAATTCCCCCTAAAAAATAAAAAAAACTTACAAACCCCTACATAGAATAATTTAAAAATTCCTCAAAAAATCTCAAAACCTATAAAAACAAAAAATTCTCTCCGTTCCCAAAATTTTTGCTCAACTAATTTTCTAATTTTCCAAACATTCCACATTCTTCTTCCTTCTCTCACCCCAGTGGTAGAGATATTTGTTGGTAACTGCTGGCCTAGTAAAGACCTCCTTTGACTACGTATATTTGCAATTGTTGGATCAAAATCCATTGAACGGCGAGAAACGGGAGTTGGCGAAGGACCTAAATTTGGTTGATGGAGACAAAAATGAACGAATTCTTTAATGGACGTAAAAAATATAAAAGAAAACCGCAAATGACCAGAACAGTAAAACAATTCAAAACCTGTGTTATGCTGCCTTCTACTAGCACTAGAAGCTCTTCCAGTGGTCGTTGCATTACTTTCATCTCTTTCCAATGCAAGTTCACGCCGAATAGCAGCAGAAGGGTAAAAAGCACTTGCAGCAGTTGAAGACAAAGCAGAAGCGTAACTCGAACTTGTAGGGAAACGGCGAGGTGATAAACTTCCAGGATGATTTCGAGTAAAATTTATTGAGGCCCTTTTTGATGAAGGCGTTTCTTTATTATCCATTTTCTAAAATGTGTCTATAAAAGAATTTAAAATAAAGGGGGAAATAATTGCAATATTTGAAAGTTAGTTAAATATTGCAGAGTACAGCCCTAACCCTTTATTTCCCTTAAGTCTAATGTTTAAAATCTAAAGATTGCATAATCCAATATAAATAAAAAAAAATACAAATTAAGACAAAAAATAAATAAAAAAAGGAATAAAACCAATGAAGACAGTTTCAAAATTTTTTAAATTTTATTCATCAATATAAACACATTTTTGATGAAATATTTAACAAAAATAAACCCAACACAATTTACTCAAGCAATAACAAAAAATGACTTCCTTCTATTCATTCTCCTCAGTACGAAGCCGAGCGTTTCCATTAGTAAGAGTGATGCGTAATTGTTTTGCCTTAAAATAAGTTTTTAAAATTTGAAAAACATTTAAAAAAAATACCCGTTCAACAATTTCCTTTCGCTTCTTTGAACTAACTGCATGTCCAATTTCACCACAATATTGCTTGTTTTGCATCAAAAGAACGTCCAAGTCCTAAACTTGAAATTTACTGATAGAATAATTAATATAAGATAATCGCTTAAAAGGAATCCTACACAATGCAAAAAACTCTTAAAACGTTTAACAAAATAAACCTTTGAATTGTGAACCAAAACTTTTCGAAAACCACTTGGAAGCATGTGACGTGTCAATCGAGCATTTCGATATCCAATTTTTGGCATCTTCCGCTGCCCTTTGAAGCGTCGTCGTACTCGGTTATCAATACCCTTTGGTTTGCGCCAGTTTGGTTTGACACGAAGGTAACGATCAGATTCATGACGAGTAAAACGGCGAGTCCGCTTCTTGACAATCTTGACTTTTTTTCCGTTTACAGAAACCATTTTTCTGACAAAAGTTTAGATTTTTGAGACAAATATTACTTAACTATAAAAAAAATAAAATAAGGGTAAAAAGAACGATCAAAAAATAATACAAAAATAAAAAACAACTACAGTAAAGTAATAAAAGACTAAAAGTCTATGGTCTCCCATTTAATATAAAGTTTTTCTTACTTTTTATGTTTATCCATTTTCTGTCTCTTCGATTTGTATACTATTCATTTTTTCCTTTTATATAATACTTAAATTTCAAAATGTAAACTTTACAAAATATCTAACCAATAATAATATTTTAAAACATATAAACGAATAAAAGTAAAAATAGAGAAAAACATCACAATTTGTGACTGGTGCAAGATTGTTTTTGTTATTTTTTTCTGTTGTTTGTGCTTTGCTTTGCCTCGCACAATGTCTACATTTTTTTATATTTTCTAAAAAATGTGTATTTATATAAACTTTTTTTTAGTGACTTTTCTCCATTAATTAATTTAATTATAATTTATTAAAATAAATGGTTGTTAAAATTCAGGTTTAATTTTGATTTTTATACCTCAATATTATTAAAACTTTTAATTTATTTAAAGGATGTGACGCTTCATGATGTTTGGGCTTCAAATTTAGAAGAAGAATTTGGCTCTCTTCGTGAATTTATTGACGATTATCCTTTTGTTGCAATGGATACAGAATTTCCTGGTGTGCTGTATACTCCAGTAGGGCAATTTACATCAAAAGACAATTTCAACTACAATCAGCTTTATGTTAATGTGAATCTGCTCAAGTTGATACAGGCAAGATGATTGATAAAAAGGTTTTTTGTATAAAGTATTTATTGATCTGGGGGCTCTTTTGGGAACCTATATTTGCTGATTTTGCAAATTTATGATTAAAAAGATGGAAAAGTTATATTCCAAAAAATAAGAGGCTGTAACAATTCAAAAAATGTCTTTGGGCGCTGACCTTAAGGAGACTAATATATTTAAAAAATGTTACATTTGTTGTATTAAAAGAATTACTTTAAATAATATTTTTCAGGTTGGATTTACGTTAATGAACGAAAATGGTGATTTGACTCCAAACCGAGATATTTGGCAATTTAATCTTCATTTTAAGTATTTTTTTTTTTTTAATTTTAAATTTCAATTTTTTAGTCTTGCTGAGGATATGTCTAGCCCAGATTCAGTTGAACTTCTTAGAGATGCAGGTTTTAATTTCGCTAGGCATCAGGTTTTTTTTCGCTTGTGTCGATTTTAAATTTCTTGTTTTTTTAGAAGGAGGGAATTTTAATGGAAAATTTTGGCGAATTATTGACAACTTCAGGATTATTAGTTGATAAGCGTATAACCTGGATTACATTTCATAGTTGCTTCGATTTTGCATATTTAATCAAAGCAATTTTGCTGGACAATTTGCCTGAGGATGAGAATGACTTCTTTTTATAGTAAGGGAATAAATTTATTCTTTTCAAATTTGATTATTGTCTCACTTCTTTTTTCAGTCACAAAAAACTCTTCCCAATTAGTTATGATATTAAAGTGCTCCTCCGTCAACCTGCTCCTTCAAACGCAAAATTAACTGGAGGTCTTCAAGAAATTGCTAATCAATTGGATGTTCAACGTATCGGAAAACGTCATCAGGCTGGCTCTGATTCGTTGTTAACTGCTCAAACATTTTTTAGGCTACGCGAAAAGTTTTTTTCGAAGAATTGGAAGGAGGTTTTTTTACATTTTTTAAAAATAAATTTAAAAAATTTATTTAGGTTTCGGCGCAGATTCAATGCGAAATGTTTGGCATAGTAAAATCTTCGGCAGTAGGATCTGCAGTTTAAGAATAGAAAAAAGAATTTCTATTGAATAATATATAAATTTATTCGGTTATTTTTTCTTTGTGTCGTTTTTGGCATTATTTTAATTCTTTTGAACTGTGGTTGGTTCGAGGTTATTTTTTAATAATTTTTTTGAAGCTTGACTTCTCTTCATTTGAAAATAAAATAAAATCACTAACTAAATGTTTAACTACATATCATATATCGCATAAACCCTTCCGCTTATTTTTATGGGGACCTAAACACCACTATTGCCAAAAAATTTAACGAATATAATGCTCAAAAAGTTCAACAATATTTATAAAAGAAAAAATAATCTTAATAAAAATTCTATTTTAACTCGGGAAAAAATAATGGGGCCGCATCACGAAAATTTGTTATGCGAATTGGCTTAATCATTGTTTTTAATTCCTTCTCGGCCTCAATAAAATCAAATTCCATGGTTGGAGGCAAAATTATTTGTTTAATTCCTGCCACATTGGCTGCCTCTAACTTCCATCGAACACCTCCAACAGGCTTTATCCTCCCATCAGCATAAATTTCCCCGAATATACCAATGTCTATAAAATAAATGCTTTTTAAATATGTATTATTAATCTCTTAGTCTTTGTAAAACAATAGTAATTTAGAGTTAGACTGAAAAGTAGACAAAATTAGAATTTTTAAGGTTAAGCAAATCTCTTTATATTTCGTGCCAGGAAAAAAGGTCAGTGGAAAATAGGTCAGTGGAAATTTGGTCAGTGAAGAAACAGTACAAAAAAATGAAAGAAAATACAAAAATACATGAAAAAAATGTTGTGTTACTAATGTATTTGTGTTTTACATGTATTTTTGTATTTTCTTTCATTTTTTTGTACTGTTTCTTCACTGACCAAATTTCCACTGACCTATTTTCCACTGACCTTTTTTCCTGGCACGAAATATAAAGAGATTTGCTTAACCTTAAAAATTCTAATTTTGTCTACTTTTCAGTCTAACTCTAAATTACTATTGTTTTACAAAGACTAAGAGATTAATAATACATATTTAAAAAGCATTTATTTTATAGACATTGGTATATTCGGGGAAATTTATGCTGATGGGAGGATAAAGCCTGTTGGAGGTGTTCGATGGAAGTTAGAGGCAGCCAATGTGGCAGGAATTAAACAAATAATTTTGCCTCCAACCATGGAATTTGATTTTATTGAGGCCGAGAAGGAATTAAAAACAATGATTAAACATATTCGCATAACAAATTTTCGTGATGCGGCCCCATTGTTTTTTTCCGAGTTAAAATAGAATCTTTATTAAGATTATTTTTTCTTTTATAAATATTGTTGAACTTTTTGAGCATTATATTCGTTAAATTTTTTGGCAATAGTGGTGTTTAGGTCCCCATAAAAATAAGCGGAAGGGTTTATGCGATATATGATATGTAGTTAAACATTTAGTTAGTGATTTTATTTTAATTCTTTTGAATTGTAGGATTGAGTAAGTTATTAATTTTTTGAAGCTTGGAAGAATTGAAAATAGTTTCACTTCCCTTGCGTTTAAAATGTATTTATATTCTCTTAATGATTTTATTTTTAATAAAATTTAAAAAATTTGAACTTTTTTTATCTTAAAATATTAAATTTGTTTATCTTATTTTTAATTATTTTTAAATTAAAAAAAAATTTGTTTCAGAAAACATTTTCTAAAAAATGCCCAGAAAAGGTAGAAGTTCAACCAAAACAAGGAAGCGCCCAGGAAAAGATTTAGACGAGATAAAGGAAATCATGGATAGGCCAGAAAAGGTTTAATTTTAATTAAATTCAATTTTATTTAATTTTGTTAGCTTGCGAAGGTTCAAAATCAACCGAGAGACGAGGATTTGCCGGGCGCAGGACAGAATTATTGTGTGGAATGTGATCGTCATTTTGTCAGTGATGGAGTGCTTCAAAAGCATAAGAAGACTAAAGGTATTAGATTAAAAAGAATTAAAAGGATTAAATTGGGGAATAAAATGTTATAACTGCTCGAATTATTTTTTCAATGGTTGGAAATTCTCGGTTTTGGGGTTGTTCTGAATAAAATTATCAGAGATCTGAATCATTCCTAAATTATCAACATTTCAATTAAATATAAAATTCAATCTTTCAAGTTCATAAGCAACAAATTAAGCGTCTTAACGAAAAGCAACATTCACAAAAAGATGCTGATTTGGCTGATGGATTGGGAGGAGATGATGAAGATGAGCCTGACGACGACGATGATGAGGAGAAAAATGCTGATGGAATTCCTTATGGGGTATAAATTAAAATAATATTAAAAATTAGATTAATTTCAAATTCTGGGAAATAAACTTTTTTGATTTCAGACTCCGGCTGGTTGCGGTTCCTGCGTTAGAATTGGCAAACGTCTCGTCTTGTTCAAAACTAAACCGGTTGAGGGTGTCCACTACGTTGTTAAGAAATAAGAAAAGATAAAAAATAAAAAAGTGTCAAAAATGCTTAAACTATGACGCTATAAATTTTCTTTTATTTGCACTAAAATTTAGCAGATTTTATAGTAATTTGTGGGAAAAAATTAAAAAAAAAGCATCCTAAGGGAAGCAAAAATATTTGTCGGAGGAGAATAACACGAAAATAATAGGAATGAATTTCATGGGTATTTATTTTCTTTTGTAACTATCGTCGTAATGCGATAGAAGGCATAGCTGTTGTCTAAACACAAATATTTGACTTAAAATTTTAAAAATTAAAAAAACCTCTCCGCGAATCTTTCGCACAAGTTGCATATCTTTCGGCATAATCGTCACACGAGAAGCATGTAGAGCACAGAGATTAGTGTCTTCGAAAAGGTTGACCAAGTAATACTCTGCAGCTTCCTAAATTGAAAAAAATAATTTGGAATGTCGTTAAATTAAGGAATGATTTTTTGCAAATCTGGAAAGTCCAGAAAATGGGGCTGATCCAGACCTTTAAAATTATATATACCCTTCTTTAGATAAACGTTATTTTCACCGAGTTATTATTAAATTTAAAAACCTGAAGAGCAACAAGTGCTAGACCACGCCATCGATAATGCTCACCAGTAACGGAATTAGCTACATCTCGAACCAGACGAATGAAACGGGCACGAGGAATAAGCAGATTTGTTGACTTTTGGAAACGACGAATTTCTTTGAGTGCAAGAGAGCCTTTAAAATGTTTTTAGATTAGAAAGTTAACGCAGAAATTGTAAACAGTAAAACCAAAAAACTTATTTAAATATTTCAAAAAACCTGTATCCTTCTAACCTTTTTTGTGATAACGTTTTTGATTCATCTTTACTGGAGGTAACTCCTTATAACTTGGAAAAACTCGTGGACATCGTTTTGTAGCCAATTGAACTCGTGCACGTTTAGTAGCGATTGCCTTAGCTGCAACTATTTCCTTTCTAAAACCAGCCGATTTTTTTGCTGTTTGCTTTGTGCGTGCCATTAAGTCTATGTAATGGATTAAAATAAAATTTTGCTAAAATTAAAAAAAATTATTAAATAATAGACAATGAAACTTAAGAAATTGCCTTAAAATTAAAAAAATCGGTACTTGTGTGTTATCCCTACGGACTTTTTGCGGACTTTTTTTTTTGCGGACAAATACCAATTTTTTCTTTTCTTTCTCCATGTACCGTTGTCACTCAGAATCAATCAATTAAATTTGATTCATAATATATATGAAAAGTTAAGAAAAAGTGCTGTTTTATCATTTCTATTCAAGTTTATTAGCTATTTTATTTATAATGAAAATTTGGGATTTGCCAACAACTGAATTATGATTAGGTACAACTTCGTAGACCCCGAAACTGGATGTAATACTCAAAAAGTGGAAAGGATGTGGGGAAGTGCCAAATGGCGTAATAAGAAACATCGAGGGACAGCACGTCACCACTTGGATAGTTATTTTGCAGAATTTATGTGGAGAAAAATGATTGGTGATAGAGACGTTTTTGAAGAAATTATGATTGTTTGGGGGGCCATTGGATTGATTTTTTCTTTTATATATTTTCTCTTTTAAAAAATAAATTTTGTCCGCAAAAAGTCCGTAGGGATAACACACAAGTACCAAAAAATCGCCATTAAATTTAACAAAAGACGCCTTCCTGCCACTTAACGAATTCAAATGCTTATAAATTACTCATTCTGTCTCTTACACTCTTTTAATTTTTTATGTTCTCTATCTTTCTGACTAACATAAGTAAGAGTAGCTTTTTTCAATCCTTACCTTTTTAATTTATTGGTGTAATGAAATTTTTAATTTTTTGACATTTTTAAGTTTTACATGAGCCGCCGTCTTGCCTTAAGTAGTCTCTAGTTTCCTCTTTATCTATAATTCTCTTTGTTTAACATACTATTGCACCGGATTTACCCTTTTTTTGCATTTTTTTGTTTTCATTGTAAAAGGCTGAATCTTTATTTCTTGATTTCATTCACTTATTTTTATAAGTTAAAAAATATTTTAAGCTTAATTAAATAAAAATGCGATTTTTTGTTTTATTTTTAATCACTTTATTACCTTCTTTATTCACTTCTACATTTGGTTTTTTCAAAATTATTTAATTTAAAAATATACTTTTAAGGTGCAAGTTGTCAATCACCAAGACACTCCTCAAGTGGTTATTCTACCCAAGATGGATTTTTTCACTACAAAACAACTTTTGTTATGGAATTTGCTCTTCAGTGTGCCAACAACTATGAGCATGTAAATTCGTTTTTTTAATTTTTTAGTCTGTGAGAGTTTTGTGACTTTATGGAGTCTTTTGTTTATTTATATTATTTTTTACATTTTTTAATACTCCTTTTTTTCTTTTAGGACAGACCATTCTTTGCTGTAGTTAATGGACGTGTTTATCAACTTTCTGTTTCTGAAGAAACTACAAAATATCAGGTTTTTGTTTATTCTTATATTTTGGATGTTCTTGCCATTTTATAGGTCTCATGGCTTCTTGAACATACTGAATCTAGTTCTCAAACTTTTGATGTAGTTGTATTTGATGAGAATAAGTTGGCAGATTATAAAAAGGTTTTTTTAAATTTTGATTTTAAGAATTTTAAAATTTATTTTTAGGCAGTTGATTCCGGTGACGAAAATCCCTTAGCTCGTGTTGATCCTTTATTCACCGCTCAATATTATCACCCTGGTGTTTCAAAAAAGACTCCTCTTTCTTCTGAAGGCGTTTGCTTGTTAATTGCTCTGGCTGCTGTTTATTACGCGTTCAATTTTAGACAGGAATTGGCAAAGCGTGATTGAAAAGAATAAATGTAAATATTTAAGTTTGGGTGGAAAAGGTTTTTTTTAGTTTAAAAAATTTGTTGCTAATATATTTGAATAAATTTAGTGTTTATTAATTTATTTTTACAAATTTATTTTATTTTTAAATTGTATATTTAAATATTTATTTCATTTTACTTAACATTTTAATTGTTTTAACAAGTCTTATTTTTCTAAATTAATAATAGTATTCATTTAATTATTTCTAATAAGTTATGGTTTGGGTTTGGTTTCCTTTCGTTTTCGTTCCCTCCAATGGAGAGTGAACGACCTGAAGCCATATTCCCGTTTTCCCAGTGAGTTTATTCTCAATTTTCCTTCTAATTTTTTTCCCGGTCTCCCATTACTTCTCTTCGTTCACCTCCTTTCCTCCGATTTTTAAGGAATTTTATAAAGATTTTTTTTTATTTTGCTCAATTTTTAAATGTCAACAACATTTTCTGTTATTGCTTGCCATCGTTCACTTTCTTCAATTTGTCAAGCGAGGCAATTTTCAATTTTTAGACGAAGCACTCAAATTTTTGGAGTTTTGACAAGATTTCAGGAATGCAAGGTTAAAAATAATTTTTTTATTTTCTTCAAAATAAATTTTCAGTTTATTCATACTGAGCGAGTGAGGGTTCGATTGCATCGAAATGAAAGATTAAAGCAAAAAGTGGAAGATGAAAAAGATGAACAAATGCCCAGTGGACTTTATAATAAGCTTAAATATTACCTTAAACGGTTTTTTAATTTTGTAAAAATAAAATTTAATAAATTTAGTTATTGGTATATCGCCGTTCCTGTTCATTCCATTCTTTGTGTTTGTTGGTTTAGCATATTTTATTTGGCCGTGCATTTGTAAGGGTTACATTTAAATTTTTTTTGACAATTAGTTAGAGAATTTTCGTGTACTTTTTTTTTTAATTTTCCGACTGAACTGTTTCAAACCAATTACCAGACTTTCTGAAACAACTACACTTTACCACAAAAAACATTTTCTAAATTTTAATTTAAAATTTTAGTGGTTTGGATGTTGTCAAATTGCTCGAATTTTTACGGCTTCCAGAAAATTGGATTAAAAAAGTAAAGGAATTGCCAAAAGCTGCGAGTACTGCAACTGCTGCTTTGTTGATTTACAAGGTTTTACTTAAATATTAAAAATTTAAATTTAATTTAAAAAATAGATCTTCACCCCGATACGTTATGGAGCGTCAATTGTTGGCACAAATCTCACATATAAATTATTAAAACATTTTGGACTGCTTAGAACGGCAAGGCAAATAGAATATCGTGGACGTATTGAATTGGAAGGTTTAATGAAAAAATTAAATGAAAGACGAATTTCTGCTGCTGCAAAATATAGAAAAAAGAGTAATGGAAATGGTGGAGCACATAAAGGCTTTAATGGAAGTGATAAAGTTGGAAAATGATTAATTAATATAAATTGTTCATTTTTTTTAATTTTTAGTTGTTTAAATTTATTATTTTTTTTACAATTTTTTTAAATATTATTTTTTGTTTTTGTCAAACAATATTTTTCAAATTTCTTTTTTAAATTATATTTTTGTTTCTTCAAGTTTTGGATTTTGTGAGGACTCATGCGTCTCGTAATACAATTAGTTGTTTTTTGGAGGATATTTATCTCTTGGTGTTTTGGCGGTGGATGACATTTTTGCACTCAATGGTTTTTTAGAATTATTTAGATTTTTTTGATAAGGAATTTCCTATGGATTCGACTATAGGGAAAACAAACCAAAAATTTAATAATGGAGGCCAGTGTAAATAAATTAGGACCAGGATATTAAAAATAAGAGGGAAACGTAATTACTAGGAAAATCGCGGAGAATAAGGCTTCAGTCCCAATTTATTTTAAAACACGTGAATGAGTAAACGTAATATTTTGGGATTTTGTTGAATATTAATTTAGTTATTAATAAATAAGACTTTACTTTTATTTTATCTCATTTTAATTTATTTTTAGTTAAATTTTGAAAAATGAATCCTTCAACTACTAGATTTTTTACGTTTCAGAACTTGTTGTTGAGCCGGATAATTTGTATGATTTTTTTAAATTAAATTAATTTATATGTTCTCTAATTTTTCAGATAATTCAAGAGCATCTGTTTCATTTTTGCCTAATGATTTTGTTGAACGTTCTTCATTACATGAAGAAATTCCTCAAAATGAGTCTAAATATATACACGAAATGGTTGGAAGAAAACGACAAACTCGAATAGTTTATGGCTCTGGTTATTTTTTTAATAATTTAAATTAAAAATATTTAATTTAATAATTTAGGTATGTGCTCAACAGGTGCTTTAGCAATAGAAAAACTTTTAACTCCGCCTGTTATTAAGCAATCTGTATGTTTTTTAAGTTTATTTTTATTTTTTTCCTTATTCTTCGTCTTTCAAGTTTATTTATGTTTTTGTGATTTTAATATGTTTTAAATTTGTATTTCAAGTTTTTATTTGTTTCTAAGTTTATTATGTTTTTTAAGTTTATTTTTATTTGTGTTTTTTAATTGTTGTGTTTTAAGTTTATTTATGTTTTTGTTGCAAGTTTATTTTTTTGTGTTTCTTACAATGTTTTAAGTTTATTTGTGTTTTTTAGTTTTAAAATTAAATATACAATTTTAAAATTTTCAGTTATGGCAACCTATGCGTATTTTACGAATGAACACAAAAAAGATTAAATTTATTGCTGCTGGTTGTGAATTTTCTTTGTTTGCTTCAAATAATGATACTCACTTAAGAATTTATGGCTCCCAACGATTTTGTAGCACTGACGAAAATAAATCAAGTGGACTTTTTCAAAAATTTAAATATTATTTTAAAAGGTTTTTATTTTTATTATTTTTGTTTAATAATTGTTGTGTTTAGGTATTGGTATATTGCTATTCCAGTCCATTGTTGCCTTTCAATTTTGTTTTTTATTTTTTTCTACACGGCAATCTATTTGTAAGCGAAAATTTCTTGTTTATTATTTTTTATTTTTTTGAGGTTTAATATTTATTAAAAATAAAAAAAATTCTTTTTTAAGTGGCTTAGACATCGTTATTGTGTTAGAATTTTTACATCTACCCGAAAAATGGATTGAAAATGTTCGGGAATTGCCAAAATCTGCGAGTACAACTGCTGCCGCCTTAATTCTTTACAAAGTATTTTTTAAAATTAAATAATAGAAATAAATTTAAATTATTGCTATTTTTTTATTAATAGATCTTCACCCCTATTCGATACTTTACCACCATCATCACCATGTATGGAATTTTAAAATTAATTGGACGACGTTGATTAATTTATTTTTTTAAGTTTTATATTTTTACTGATAAATTGAATATTAAAAATTTATTTTTTAAATGTTGTTTTTTGTTTTGTCAATTTATATATTTTATTTTGACTAATTTATAGAAAATTTATTTTTTAGACGTTCTTTAAAAAATGGCTCGTTCACTCATTGCAGTTTGTCAATTAAGCGTTCAACACGATTTAAACGATAATTTTCGTCGAAGTGCCCAACTTATTGAAAGAGCAGCAAATAATCGTGGATGCAAGGTTTAAATTAAAAATAACGTTTCTTTTGATTAAGTGGAGTTTAAGGAATTTTTGACTGTTTGGGTGATGTATTTCAGCACTTTAATATTTTTAAAATTAATTTTAAATTTTTTAAGATGGTTTTTCTCCCAGAATGTTTTGATTATATTGGTCGAAACAAAGAAGAACAAATAGATATGGCAATAGAAGCAGATGGTCAATATATTTTGCAGTTTAGAGAATTGGCAAAACGTCATAATTTATGGCTAGCTTTGGGAGGATTTCACAACAAAGTTTTTTTTTTAATTTTTTAAAAATTAGTTTTTTATCAAATAAAATTTAAAAAATATTCTTTAGCAACAAAAAGATCTTCCCTTAAATACTTATATGCTTATTGACTCACTTGGACAAACACAAGCGTCTTACAACAAATTGCATTTATTTGATTTGGATTTGCCTGGAAAAGTGAGGTTGATGGAAAGTGAATTTTCTGTACGAGGAGAAAAAGTATTTTTTTTAATTAAATTAATTTTGAATTTAATTAAAATTTAATTTTAAAGTTAATACTTCCCGTTGATACACCAATTGGACGTCTTGGAATGGGAATTTGTTATGATTTGCGTTTTGCTGAATTATCACTATTTAATCGATTAAGAGGTTTATTTTTTAATTAATAAATTTATTTTAATAATTAAATTTAATTTTTAGGAGCCCAAATTCTTTCTTTTCCATCTTCTTTCACTGTTGCTACAGGATTAGCGCATTGGGAGGTTTTGAAAAATTTTAAACCTTTTAAAATTTTTAAAGGCTCTTCTTCGTGCTCGTGCAATAGAAACCCAATGTTACGTTGTTGCCCCAGCACAAACTGGTCGACATAACGATAAAAGATCTTCTTATGGGCATTCAATGGTAGTTGATCCTTGGGGTGCAATTATAGCACAATGCTCTGAACGTGAAGGTTTTTTTTAATTTTTAATTAATATAATTGGGAATTGGATGCCTCAACCTATTTCAAAAAATAAATTTTTATTAATTTTTTTAAAATTAGATTTATGCTTTGCCGAAATAAATATGGACTATCTCGATGAAGTTAGACGTAATCAACCCGTTTTTCAACATCGCCGCTCTGATTTATATTCTCTCTATTTTAATGAACAAAGAGAAATTAAAGGTTTATTTTAATGTTTTTTTATTTTTTAAATTTTAGATTCTGATAATTTTAATTTTGGTCATTTAAAAATTGATGGTTCCCAATGCTTCCATCTTACTGAGCATTGTTTTGCTTTTGTTAATTTAATGCCTTTGTTGCCGGGACGTGAGTTTTGATTTTTAAAATTCTGATTTTTATTTTTAATAATTCTGATTTAAATAATTTTCAATTTTTTAGATGTATTAATTTCCCCACTAAAAGAAGGAGCAAAACGCCTCACAGACTTGGACGACCCCACCACTGCAGATTTATTTATTTTAACAAAAAAAGTTGAGCGAATGCTTATGCAAATTTATTCAACTAATTGTGCCACTGTTTGTGTTCAAGATGGGCCTAATGCTGGGCAGACTGTTGAGGTTTTTGAATTTCTAAGAGTAATTAGGATAAGATAGAATTACCTAAAAATTATATTTTAACTAAGAAATATTGTCTAAATTTTTTTAAATATTTTTTTTTGAATTTTCTAGCATGTTCATGTTCACATAATTCCAAGAAAAGAAGGCGATTTTGGTGGAGATCCAGACCAAATTTATACAAAATTGCAAAGTCATGATTCCAACGTAAACAAAGAAAAACGTTCTCCAATAGAAATGGCACGGGAAGCTAATATTTATCGTCGATGGTTTTTAAAAAATTAAAATTAATTGAAAGTTGTATTTATTTAAATTTTCTAAAATTTAGACATTTTTTAAGTCCTTTTTAGCTTAAATTTATTTATTTTTAAATTATTAATTTTTCTAATAATTTTTAAATTTAAAATTGCTTTTTTGATCAATTTTAATGTTTAATGTAAATAAAATAAATATTTTATAATTTATTTTTAATAAGGATGTAGAAATATTTTAAAATTTATATATTTATTCCAATAAAAATTTTTTTAATATTTTTATGTTGATAATTTTAAAAAGGTGGTTAATAATAATGTTGTGGAGAGCTTAGATATATTATTGATGACGGGTATTTATATAAATTTTTATAATGTGTGTGGTATGTGTTATAGAGATAAGACTGGATCTGGATCCAGTCCTGGATTTTTCCTGGATCCAGATCCAGGCATTTTTTAGGAATTCTGGATTTTTTCTGGATCTGGATTTTTCCTTGACTCCAGATCCAGAATCCAGTCGAGGTCTATAAATTTAAAAAAGTCCAGATCCAGGTTTGCCAGATTTTTTACCTGGATTTCCTGGATTAAATTTTGTTCAAAATTTATCTTATATTTTTGAAAAAAGAGTTAACATTTATAAATTATAAGTATTAGATGATGATTTGTTAAATTATTTTGGTAAAAATTATCTTACTGTTGTAACTTAAATTTGCCTACTTAAGTTTGTGTCCGAGATAATGAAGAGTAGTCGTACAAACAGAGCAACAGTTTATCACGTAGAGAAAGACAATGAAGGTTGATAGAGAACAAGGTAGAGGTTAGTGCTGTCCCGTAATCACGGTTACGGTTACGGAACCGTAAAAAATTACGGTTATTTTTGGTTACGGTCACGGATTACGGCACCTAATTACGGCAAAACCGTAAAAAATTTACACCCCATAAAATGAAATTTTTGAGAAAAAAAATTATGGAAAAGACTATCTATAATTATTATAAATTGTTTACTTTATAGAGTGAGTATGGTTGAGTGGTTAGTGTGTTAGTCTAGGTTACTAACTTTAACGTAGGTTCAATTCCTATGTTATTTACTATATATTTGTATATTATATCATTGTAAAATTCGTTTTTTATTTTTCTTTCTTTTTGAAATTATAAAAATAAAAGTCTTATATTTTTGATTGCATCACTAAAAAAAGTGAATTTTGGCAAATAACGTTCATTTTTATTCAAAATTTTGCCTGCGGCGCTAAAAAGTGTAATTTTCGGCAACAGAGGTTTAAAAATTTTAAAATTTTTCGCCTGCGGCGCTAAAAAGGAATTTTTCCAATAGTGATGTAAAAAATTTCTTTCAAGTCCGTACTATCAAGAATTAACTTGAAAAAAAAAATTATTATTTATTTTTTTTTAAAAAAAAGAGGGCCAAATTTTTAATATTTTGGCCCATATCTTTTTTTAATTTTATTTTTTTTTAATAATCTTTTTGAGATCGGACTTTCAAGTCCGTTCTATTTTTTTAATAAAAAAAAAATTCAAGAATTAACTTGAAAAAAAAAATTATTATTTATTTTTTTTTAAAAAAAAGAGGGCCAAATTTTTAATATTTTGGCCCATATCTTTTTTCAATTTTATTTTTTTTTTAATAATTTTTTTGAGATCGGACTTTCAAGTCCGTTCTATTTTTTTAATAAAAAAAATTCAAGAATTAACTTGAAAAAAAAAATTATTTATTTATTTTTTTTTTAAAAAAAGAGGGCCAAATTTTTAATATTTTGGCCCATATCTTTTTTCAATTTTATTTTTTTTTAATAATTTTTTTGAGATCGGACTTTCAAGTCCGTTCTATTTTTTTAATAAAAAAAATTCAAGAATTAACTTGAAAAAAAAAATTATTATTTATTTTTTTTTTAAAAAAAAGAGGGCCAAATTTTTAATATTTTGGCCCATATCTTTTTTCAATTTTATTTTTTTTTAATAATTTTTTTGAGATCGGACTTTCAAGTCCGTTCTATTTTTTTAATAAAAAAAATTCAAGAATTAACTTGAAAAAAAAAATTATTTATTTATTTTTTTTTAAAAAAAAGAGGGCCAAATTTTTAATATTTTGGCCCATATCTTTTTTCAATTTTATTTTTTTTTAATAATTTTTTTGAGATCGGACTTTCAAGTCCGTTCTATTTTTTTAATAAAAAAAATTCAAGAATTAACTTGAAAAAAAAAATTATTTATTTATTTTTTTTTAAAAAAAAGAGGGCCAAATTTTTAATATTTTGGCCCATATCTTTTTTCAATTTTATTTTTTTTTTAATAATTTTTTTGAGATCGGACTTTCAAGTCCGTTCTATTTTTTTAATAAAAAAAATTCAAGAATTAACTTGAAAAAAAAAATTATTTATTTATTTTTTTTTTAAAAAAAGAGGGCCAAATTTTTAATATTTTGGCCCATATCTTTTTTCAATTTTATTTTTTTTTAATAATTTTTTTGAGATCGGACTTTCAAGTCCGTTCTATTTTTTTAATAAAAAAAATTCAAGAATTAACTTGAAAAAAAAAATTATTTATTTATTTTTTTTTAAAAAAAGAGGGCCAAATTTTTAATATTA